>JAPSES010000044.1:1263163-1278676 GCA_029822895.1 Maxillicosta whitleyi | reverse complement strand
AGCATGTCTAACCAATTGGTAATTCCTTTTCAAAACTGGCAAAGTTCTGCCTTCTTCCTCATTAATGACAATATTTTAGTGTCAGTGGAACAGCTTGTGGTGAACAAATTTGTCCCTCCCTCTTGCATGTATTTAATTGTATACATCAGATTTTTCAAGAAAAAAAAAACACACTGATCATATAGAGGGCTTCAAAACTCAAGTATCAAATATGATACATTTGGCGTTACAGGGTTGAAGGGGTTTTATGTAGTATTGATATTCCAACCTTTGAACATCAGAGGTAAGTTTGGGACCAGAACACGTGACCAAAACCACCAATGAATCAACACAATATATCCACAGACTCTATCATTTTTACTGATGTCTGTATTCTTCAACCTAAAACTCATAGATGCTCATTTTAACAGTCGCTCAAAAAAACATTGTGTCTTGTAATCTTCACTCGCTGCATTGACTGATAGTTTACATTATAGCTCTGTTAGTTTAGTTTTACTTTTAGACTGAAATCAGCCACAGTAAAACCACAAATCACGTCTATTTTCTGTATGGTTTTTGTTGTCAATAGCTGCACTACACTAAAGATCTGTTTCAATCATCCAGACAAGGTCAGAACTGTCACAGTTTAGTCTGAACCGTGGATCAACAAATGGAAATTTAGCAAAGACAAAAACATCACAGAAAAACTTTAGATCTTCCTGAGCTTCAGAATCAAAATCACTGATGTTGAAGAAATGCTGCCATTTCAGCATCAGACTCCATTATTTTCATTTAGAGCTGTGTCCAGTGGAGAAAACTGCAAAAGTGCTTCTAACTTTTGCCACACAGTCACTTTCACCCATTATAAAGTTGTTTCTTAATGGTTCACATGTCATCTTGTCACGTTCTGATGCTTTGGTTAAAGTGAAATGACTCACTACTCCCTCTAGTGGTCACATAAATGCCCCATTGGTGTAAATAAAGTTCATATCTGTACAATACTTTTGCACCTCTGGCAGAACTTCAAAGCTTTTTCATTTTTATCTTAGGTCATAGATTTGAAAATCAACATCCTACATATACAGTAGCATAGTTTTCTCACTATAGAATAAGAATGAATAACATTAAAATGTTCAATATAAACTGCACAAAACAGCTGTACACTTATAAAAGCTCACAAGCACCTGTAATCTGCAGGGAATCAGAAAATGCACAGTATGTTTTCTTCACGGTCTGTAGATTATCACTTGCCTCCTGGATCTGTACGTTGCGAAATGCATGCATGAACTTCTCTTCCAGCAAATGTGTATTTCTTTTTTAATAAAACTTTATTGGAAAAAATGATCGTAGGGACATTGTACATATGAGCACATACAAGCATAAGGTGTAACTCTAAAAGAATAAACAAATAAATATGTAATGATGCATTTGAAGATTGATTGCATATAAATATTGGATGAAATTAAAATACATGTCTTAATTCCTGTCATTAAATGGTTCATTATGAAAATATTTAATGTGGTTGAAACTGGTTAATTCCATCTAAAGTTCTCTGTAGAAAGTGCCACTGAGACTGACATTGAGTTTTGCAAAAAGTGCAAATACTTCATTTTACAAACCTCTTTTTTTTTTTGTATGTAAGTATAAATTATATGACATGTAAGAGTCTGCTGGTGCATTTAAAACAGACATTAACATAGAATAACACAGAATAGACTGGCTCCATTGATCCGCTGGTTTCAATACCTGATCTAGCTGTTTGAATTCCACCCATTATCAGTATTGAATTGGTGCATCCCTACACTGTACACAGTCTTTGAATTAGTGTGTGTGTACATTTTTAACGAAAACTTTAGCTGAAGTGAGTCGATTTCGCTTTCTGGGTCAGTTGAAAACAAAGGGAAGTCATGTTCAAAACATGAGGTTGTCAATGAATCTACTTCCCTGCAACCCACAAAAAAAATCTTCCCACACAGTGAAACCTGACTCGAGCTGAGGAGACTGTGGAGATGTTCCTCTTTTAGACTGTTAATCACCCTGCAGCCGACCTGGCTGTGGAGGTGGAGAGTCTGCTCTTGAAGAGATTGATTGAGGAATTAACTATGTGTGAGCGGGCATATGTGTGTGAGAGTTTTTGACTACAGTGCGTCTGAAAAGGTGCAGTCATGCCACCTTAAACAGAAAGGTTTGTCTGTCATTGCTGTAACAACCTCGCCACTTTAAAGCATATCCATGTGAAATCGCTTGTACAAGATAACATGACTCCCACACCTATCCCCGCCTGTCAGCACCTATCGATCTTAGACAATTCGCTATCCTTTGATTCCATGCCTGTATTGTATGCCCATTAGTACAGAATGTGTGGAAGCCACTGGCAGAAGTTCCCAATGAATAGAAGACCTCTTAAAATGAGGAGGGACCGGAAAGACCTTAGGAATAGGGCACGGGACGGGGGTCGTCACGGCAACTTTGTCACCGAGATAGCTCCCATTGTTACAGTGATAGAGCAGGAGGACAGGGTCCACATGGGGGACGGGCTTGGTTAATAGGAGTCACACTGCGGCTGTCAGTGGGGAGCCGGGGCGCCACATGCGACCGAAGCGCTACGAACCCATATGCATGTCAATGATGATATGTAGATGCACATTACGGCCGTAGCATGCTTGAGCATGATTGAAGGCATGTGGGTAAATTTCTTTTTTCCATATGCACACAGTATGTATGCACATATTTATGTGATAACACAGAGGGTGGATGGGGACAACCGAAACTCATTAAATCACAGGGTTATCAAAAGCAGTTTGGCGAAGCTAATAAAATTATTTAACGTGGTTATTCAGTTGGATAGTCAAGAACATTTCCCTTGCAGTTAGAAATAGCATTAGAACTTTGTGACCAGTGACTTAAAACCCACAACATCAGATTATTTGAAACAAATTGCATCCTAAAGCATCTTCAGTAACTATATAGACTTTGTTAAAAGGAATCTGTGGTAACAATGAAAAATATCCTGAAGTTTTTAGACTTAATAATAATTTTGGCTAGTACTTCATAGAACATTAAAGTTTCTGCTATTTTCCCCTTTTACTGTAAAAACCAATTTCCAACCTTGAAAACTAATTATTCTTACCTGTTTGGGTTTTTATTTGACAAGTCCCATGTTCTGAACTCTCTCTTGAGCTTGGAAATTAGTCCAAAATTCACCTGTACGTCCTATATAACGCTATCCTCACACTGATGCTGTGAAAACAAGACCCGGAATTAATTTAAAAAGATATGCTGGGGCACAAAACAAATACTTTTGTATACTTTGCCATGCATCGGAGACAAATCTCTGCAATTTGTGAGAATGAGACGGGGAGTGGTGAAACATTTTTCATGAAGCCATGCAGAAAGTGTCAACTTTTCCCAAAATGAGATATTAAGAAAACAAACAGCTTATATAATTTACAGTGACACGATGCCACAGCGGTTACCAGCACAGCAGGATCTGGCTTCTCCTGTGTTTTGTTTGTTCTGTATATACAGTTGTGTATGCAAGTATTTATGTATATGAGGCAGCCTGTCTGTATGCGTGTGTTACTGGTTGAGACAGTGACAGTAAGTCTATTCTCCCCCTGTTTTCCACCACCCCGATTCAAAGCCTCTTGGGATGATTATTAATCTAATAATTAAACATTTATTGCCAACAGCACCTGCTCTCTCTCTCTCTCCCCTGGACCCCCCCGGGACCCCATCACAGCGCCAGAGAGAGAAAGGAGGAGAGGAAGAGGGAGGGAGGGACACAGGAGGAGCCAGAGGGAGGGGTTGGAAAGAGGAGAGCAGCAAATCCGAAGGGGTCATCATCACATTGCTGGATTCTTTTACACCGGCGAGAGGATGTTTTGTTGTGTGGTGGCAGACAGCGTGTGAAGTTATGTGATCCCAGAACAAAAGAAACAAGGAGGAAGGAACAATCCAATGCTGGGAAGGAATCACAGCAAGGGGCCCCCCAGGTCCAATCTGACATCTGGAACAGCTGACAACAAAGCTTGATTTCTTTTTTTTCATACACTTTTCATGAAGAGTGCTCAGTTTTTTTCTGATATTCTTTAACGTTCGAGCTTAACTCCAAGACGACGTTTAACTCCGAAGGAAGCAGAGGAGATTTGTGAACAGACTTTTAAAGGACACAGTCAGACCTAAAGGGGTGGGGGGGAGTGCAGGTCCGTCTGTGCTGCAAGATGCTGCGTTATCTGATCAAGACCCTGCTGCAGATGAACTTGTTCACCGACACCCTCCGAAACCCATCCAACGGCACCGATCTGTTCTTCAACGTCTCGCTGCCTTCCTTCAACAGCTCCCTGCTCGACTGGGGAAACTTCACCAGCTTCAATGGTAAGAGCACGCAATTCTCCTCTGTCCAGCTGTGTTGAACCTGCCCTTTGGCTCATCTTTGCCCTCTTTCCTTTGGCAGACCAGTGCACGAGAACATATGCATTTTCTTAAAAAAAAAACAAAAACAAAACACACACACACACTGAAAACACTTACAAAGGGGGTCTTTTGTGATGGTAATGTGGAGTTAAGCTGGAGAGGGAGTAGAGAGTTGTCATGAGAGTAAACCTCTTGAGATGATTGTAGACTAATGAGTCTTACGGATCAGATCAGGAGCTTATGGTATATTTTTTTTCCTCATATTTGTTGCTCATGAGCCACATAGTGAGAATCTAAGAACTTGTAATAATTGCTTTCTCATATGCAAATAAAGGGTTACGTGAATTCATCTTTGAAATGCAAATGATTAGACACATCGTCACGTATTTAGTGTCTATCTACAACTTCTAAACTGTCCTTGAACTAATATTTGCATCACTACAAGTCCCTCTGAGAATAGCTGCCAGGAATAAGGTTGGAAAAAAAAAAAAAAAGAGTCCGAGGATGATTGCAGTACATCGAGATCACACGCTTGTCAGAGTATTTCGTGGGCTGTGAGTGAAATGTGACTGAAAGACAGTATTATCCAATAACACGGTCTGTTTTGCTGAAGCATGAGCGGCGGTCTGCTCACTCTGTTAAATGAAGCCGTCTGCTGTCAGGCACGATGGACTGGAGCTGTCACGTCTCCTTAACTTTCTCCCTTCCTCCCCATCAGCGAGAAAACTCAATCTCACGGCACTGGTGGCTGTTTGCTCCAGGTGGAATTCACCAAATCCCTGTTTTTATAGTTGCGGAAGGAATTTATCTTTTTACTGTGCCTGTGCACGGGCTGTTAAGGTGGTGTAATGAGATGTCCCTGCTGTGCTGTGCTCTAATGGCAGGATATAGGCTTTGTATGTATCTACTTATAAGTAAGGGTATGTGTTTGTGCATGACTATAAGGCAGAGTGAAGTCAACAGATCACCTTGATCTCTGCTGTAATGAGCTCCCTAGCTTTGTCTACATATCACTGCATAGTAATGAAAGACACAGACAACACTGGTCAGATATATAAAACATATGCAGGGTGTATGGTTGTAGTCTGTCTCATCCTTTTTGTCTTTCACGACTGTGTTTCTTATTTCCAACTCTGAGTTTCTAAAACATCCAGCTGCTTCCCAGCTTGCCTCCATCCATTGACTGATGGTCCAGAGCTGAAGAGGGTGCCCTCTTTGTGCTCCCCCGTGTGGTTGTGTATGTGGGTAATTGGCTCGTATTGTCACAGAGGGGAGTGAGGTTTGCCTTTTGATGAGTGGACAGGGGTGTGGAGGCTAGATTTGTTTCTGAGCCCCCTACTCCTCCTGACTCTGATAACCAGTTCCAAGCTGTAGTGCTGCCAGCATCAATAATGCTAAGTTTATAGTTTCTCTCTCACTGCTATCGCACTCCTATTCCTTTCTGTCTTTTCACTCCCCTCTCATCCACAAACACTAATGGAGTGTAGATTGAGCACGGTGCCCTCTCCTAAGATCTATAGCAGCCCGATGAGAAAGTAAGCAGGAGAGGCGAGGATGAACAATGAATCTATTGAGAGGAATCTGGTGCAGACAGATGCAGCCTGATAGACAGACGTGCCTTCTGTGTATCTGGCTTCATATTCTTTGGGATCTTTCCCCAGATTTCCCAGAAAATGCATCTTTTCAACAATCTCTAAGTCACATCAATAGATCCGGGGAGTCTAAATGAAGAATGAGGACGGGGGGTTAGATGTAATAGTTCTACTAATCAGTGATCAATCGGATAAAGTAAAGCAATAAACATAGCTGCTTTCTCTTTTGTAAACTACTGAGAAGGGTATAGATCGAAGCACACGGAGACAGTGGTAGGAAAACACTGATATCTATGTTTTCAGCTGCTACACAGATCAATTTTGGTGTTTCTGGACAAGAAGTATATCTAACTCATACAAAAGGTCCTTTGTCATCATTGTGCACATTTGGATTGATATCCCACTGATGCTTTTGTGCCATAATAGAGATGTATTTCCCCAGCTATTATGTGCTGATTCATCAGTTGGGGGGGGTGGCGCAAAGGGGGGTGCTGGCGGTCAAACTGTGGGTATTCAGCCGAGAAGCTCAATAGCAAGGCAGTGGGCGGACAGCTTGTGTGGGTCGACCTGGAGCTCAGAGGGAGCCTCAATGGAAAAATCAATGTGGCCCGATAACCAATTTAGGAAATAATGGACAATTCACTCAAACACAGCACTATAGTGGACTGTCGGGGCTTGGCAAGTTTATCTATTACTTCTTTCAGTCGCTCCCTCTCTTTCTTCTTTTATCACACCTTTTCTGTTTTCTCTAGTGACAGTTTCCTAAAGGATTTTACACTGGTGCACCGGGCCTGACGCTTACTCGATTAAAGCTGGCAGTCAAGAAAGTCCCAAATTAAGGATGAATAATGGAAGCGGAGTCGCAGGAGGATAAAATTCTGAATAAAATTATATTTGGAGTAGAAAGAAATGCCGTTGTAATTTATGAAATAGGGATTTTGCCTGGAAAATAAAGGGAACTCAACAAAAGCTTGTATCGCGTAGATCTGCAACGCAGTGTTTAACCAACCTAAATGGAAAAATAACAGCTCGCTTAGATGTTAGTTCTTCCCTTTCCCTCCCCATTTGGGTGCTTTGGATGCAGCTCCAGACTGTTAAAGATACATTCATAATCCATAAAAGACCGCAGCGTCTCCGCTCGGGTCAAAGGTGTTCAGACAGGCGCTCTTCAGGGAACAGATGCACTTGCCAGAAATACAGCTTTGAAGATGATGTTGGGCTTTTAAAGGCAGTTAGGAACATTTTAATAAACGTACATGGGAGTCACGGCACAATAAACAACATCCACAGAGGAGACAAAAACCTCTACTATGAAAATTATAGAGGAATATGAAAGGTTTCTTCTATTATTTGTGCAAAATCCTGTGGTGCGTATCTTTCATGCACCTTTGCATTCAGGCAGATGGGTTTGTGTCTTTGTGTACGACTCATAATTTATTGCTGCTAATGCGATGATTTGTCCCTTCATGGAGGTCAAGTAGGCTCCCCTTTGCTCTATTCACCATAAATCTGCCAGACTCATTAATGCTGTGTGTCTGTGTGCATATTTGCCAGCTAATTATTTCTAAATATTTTAACATGCAAATCCTGTGGAAGTATATTACCCCCCAACATCCATAAATGACTTGATTTTTTTGAGGGGGGGGCAGAAACCAGCCATCCTGCAGATTCTTTATCAGTGGAAATCAGCGTTTTGTACAGTCAGGCCTGTGTAATTTGCACACTTGAGAGAACGCACTGAATTCAAAGGAGGCTCTTGGAAGTCCAGAGGCAGCGTGGTGCTCTGATTCCCACCAGGAGCTTTGAAAGGAGGGTTAAACTCACTTTACCAGACACACAGTAATGGTTATTAAGGCAGTTGGCTGTCGGGTGTTAATGTGCTGTCATTCTGGAGGTGTGTGTGAATCCAGCCACTACCCACTGAGGTCTTTAAACTAGTAATAGTCGACGGATGAAGGATGGATGGATGATCAGCCCAAAAGATCGTGACCAAACTGTTCCATCTGTCTTCTCAGTTTTGAAATGTACAGTAGAGTACAGACCCAAAACAGCTGATGGATTTTTCTATTCGCACAGTTAAAACACATTTAATATATATGTCTTCTGTTAGTTTGTAAGATACCTGTGATGATGCTTCAATTTTTTTTTTTGTTTCCAACCACAGGTCTAAATATGAATGTTTGCTCTCAGTCAGTTCCTCAGTTCAGCACATTGTATATACATATTTTATTGTAAACTGTTTTGTCTGTGATGATACCACACCGTACATCAGGCCCTTTCAGTCCGTGACAGAGCACGAACTCTCAACTCTGGAATTCGATAACAAAGAGTAACTTCTCAAAACTTCCCACAATGACTTCAAGGTCTTATACTCTGTTTGTGTTCATCCGATCGACTGATTAGACTGATTTCCAGTATTGGGCAGGGCTGACTTCTGAGAGGGCGAAGCTTTGTTGGTCAGTTTCTCAGGTGTTCACAATAAAGGAAGGCCTGATTGAAAAACCAATCCATTCTCCACGAATTTCTTTGCCTCCACAGCACATAGTATCACAATGAATGCATTTCTACCTAGGTCAATTATTTTGGCACTAAAATAACTAAAATATGAGTTTATTGAATAGTTTAGCAGAATAGAATAGAATACTTTTATTGTCATTATACACAGTAGTATGGAAGACAAATACAGTTGCAGAAAAAAATATTAGACCACCCTTATTTTCTTCAATTTTTTTTTTTTTTTTTTGTTCATTTTAATGCCTGGTACAACTAAAGGTACATTTGTTTGGACAAATATAATGATAAAACAACAAAAATAGCTCATAAGAATTTAATTCCAGAGCTGATATCTATCCGTTTTCCATGTTTTTCTTGATAATAACCAAAATCACTCCAATTCTTACATCAATATTTATGTCATTGTACTGATAAAAACAGTGCTCATAGGCATTCCATGTTGTTGTTGTTTTTTTTTTTTTTGTTTTTTTTTACTGTTTTAGTCACATGATACACACAGGAGTTACTGCTTGATTGCATAACTATGATGGTCTAATCATTTTTTTCTGCAACTTTAGATAAAAAAAAAAGGTGTGTGTGTGTGTATGTATGCATATATACAATGAAAGGAACAAGCATGACAACCAACAAACAGTAAAGTTATTGCACTATTAACCTCGGCTGAACTCTGAGGATATATGTTAAACATATATCCAGTATCCATATTGCACTGGGTAAAGTGCAATACATAATGCATGTAAAATATTTTTTAAACAGATGTTTGTCATTCTGTGCCATTACTTTCGTAAAAGTATCTGTATAAACTTTCTGAGCACTTACTAACAAACAAGAGCTAAACATAATCTGAACTCATTTCTGATGTGAAAATGTTACACAATCAGAACAAATAAAAATGCATTAACACAAACTCTTATAGGTTAAAATGGACTAAATGAACATTTTCAGTAGAACAGCCACTATATAAACTCTTTAAGGCAGTTTTAATGTTGTAAACATCATATGATATAGTTCCGTCTGTTAAAGACTCAGAAAGTTAGGAGATAAAGTTCTGATTTAACTTATTTTTGAGTATAATTCCAATGCTGAGTATTGCAAATAATGTTTCTCTGCGGTTCTTCCACACACAACTCTTGTTTTAGTCTGAAAATAAAGTTTTAGTTTGTTTTTTTAGCTTTGTAAAACTGGTATGTGAGCATCCATGAATTCTGGAAAACATAGAGATTGTTAGACAATAGCCTCACAGTCCCTTTTGCTCACATCTGTTATTGGTTTGTGTAATGAAGCTGCACCTGAAACATCAAATCCAGGTGTATATATCAGTGTATGACCTGCAAGAGATGGAGGTCAGCACCGATACCATTGGGAAATGGACTGGACTGACATTACGGACAAATCCTCATCATGTCAGGAATACACTCCCACAACCAACACTTAAGGTAACGCATGTTTACAACTGAACCTTCATGACAGATTAAAACCTCTGCGTCTCCTACATCCAGTATTATCCACAGTGTCTACAACTACAGTGATGGTTTGTCTGAGGTTTTGGACCAGTTTGGAATGGTTTTTAACACGTGGACAAACATATTTTATAAAACCAAGTTTGTGTGTGCAGAAAGTTTTTTAACACCTTAAGAAAGAAAATATTTGTTCAGAAAAATATGCATGTTAATCTCGACCGATCGCCCAGACGAGAACAAGAGAGTAAGAAGCAGAAAAACTACGGCTTACACTGCTTCCCACTAGCATACATTTTTGCTGCTGTATTCTACATTTATTCACTGAGGATCACTTGATAGAAGGAATCCATTATTAATGGATTTCTGGGGAGCATTTGAGAAGCAAAACATCTTTATTCATAGCACCATCTAAGCTGGGAACCACCAGTTGTCTCCCTGAGTACTCGCCTCAGCTCGACTCCACCGCTGCCCAAAGCCAACCATTAACCAGCCAAGGCTGTGGGTTTTCACTGTCACAGAATAGACACTTAAGATTATCTGGACAAATGCACTGGGTTGCACACTAATTCATAGTCACCAGGAACGCAGCCACAAACACAGCTTCACCTCTGGACCTCGTCTCTCCTGTCAAAACTCCAGCGTGATGCCAGATCATTAAATGTGACCTTTGTGAGTGCGCTGGTGCTGAAGCTGGCAGCGAGGCGGTGGCGGGGACTTTGTAGTGGGCTAGAAAGAGAATGCATGATGACCGGGGTGGGCTCAGTAGCGTCTGGCCAGGCAAGCTATGGTGGAGAGCAGGATGTGGAGGGATTTGAACCCCCCGCACTGGTGGCATTCGGCCAAAATAAACCTATTATTCTGGAAGCAGAGGGTCAGGACTCCATGTAAACCTGCCAGTGGAGTGTCTCGTGATGATCTCTGGATCTGTCCTGTTGTGTTGTTGATTATCAGATCCTGAGATCACTGCGCAGATAATATTTACATTTGCGTTAATAAAGAATGAGCATGCAGAGGGCGGAATTTGCCACTTTGTTTATTCAGTGTATGTGTTGACACAACAAAACCCTTCACAAGTTCCAATAACGCACTGTGAAAACATGAAACGCAGAATGAAGAGGAAATAAATTAGCAACCTTTCTATCTGTAGCCTTCATAATGTGTTTGAAAATAGTCTGATATGGCAACTGTCGTGTAAACTGTGAGTGCGATATGGTCCAGAATACTCACACAGGCCATTATCATCCAACCAGTGAATGTGAAGTGTGGTTACAAATGCTTCTCTCAGTAAAACGTGGCCTCATTGGATCTGCCGCTGCATAAACAGTACGCATTATTTCTGTCGTGTTTAGACGGGACTGCGAGAAAAAAATGACAAAGTAACATTTCTGGGCACAAGACGGGAAGGAGCTAATAATGTTTTTGTGGAAGTCTACACGTTGACCTGTTGCTCTTCACAGCAAAGGCAATTACGCCGCGCTAAATGAATGGATGATGGTGTAAGGAAAAGAAACGCAGGTGCAATTCAGCTGTTTAAAGTGGTAAATCAAATCTAATCACTGCGTTTCTCTGTATTAACTAGAGCTGCACAATATAGCCTTTGAGCATCATCATCGCAATGTACGTGTGTGTAATAGTCACAGAGCAGGTCCCGCAATGTAGGAGGCAATTGAACTGGACATGTTCTCATCTAATTTCAACCGGGATTCCGGACTCCACCGATCGCAATCGTTTTCTTAATCGGTTTTCTGAAGCAGACCACGCCCCTCCACATGGAGCGAGTCGCTGGTAGTGACATTGAAAAATGAGCCACAAACAAGAGAAAATCACTGAAAATGAAGGTACCAGAAACAAAAGCACCATCAGTTATCTGGAATTATTAGATGAAACTGAAGCACGTTTTCTGTGCTAAAAGTGTCTTCCACCTGTTGCCACAATGAGACGAAACGCAACCAATTTGTTTGACCATTTACATTGCCACCTCACACCTAATATATCCTTGAGTATTTTTTCATATCGCAAAAAAAATAAATAAATCGCAATGTCAGTTTTTTATATTGTCTATGTCTTGCAGCCCTAATATTAATCATTGTCATGTCTCTATTAAAGCAGAGCAGCACAAGAATGATTGTACTCAGGGAGTCTTAAAAGTCTGATAAGTCTTCAATTTACAAATCATTTAATACCTTTTAAAAGTATTAAATTTGATCTTAAATTTGTTGACTGTGTCGTGTTTAAAAGTCCGAGCTACAAAGAAAGTAACTTTCCGACCGACAATTTATATTGAAATTAGGAAACGATTATCGCTAACTTTGCAGCCCCTATGAGAAATGACTCGTAACGGCAGGAATTAAGGAGTTGGACTAAATAATTAAGTTTTTCTAAATTCTAGGAGGCATAAATTGTTGCCAATATGGCTGTGTGAAACAGTCTGTGAAACAGGCGTTAAATTCTTTTCCAAGTAGTCTTAAAAAAGGTCTTAAAGTCTTAAATTTAACTTGTAAGAACCTGTTGGAAGTGTAAGAAACGAGTGAAGCTTTAAACAGAGAAATGCAACAAATTTGGAACGGAATGCACACGCCGAACAAAGAGTCCTTTAGTTAAAACAAAGATGACATCATGCTTCTTCTTATCTCTCACTTCCCCATCACTCTCCTCCTCTTCATCACCTGTCCTATACCTCATCTGTTCTGATCTTCTGACTCCTCATCCTCCCTTTATCTCACTCTATTTCGCCCACTCCCACTATCTGTCTCATTTCAATTTTGTTTTCGATTCACCTTGGTATATTGGTATCGAAGTCGCATAAACAATATTGCCTGACGCGCCGTATGAATACATAACCAAGGGAGGGGAGACAAAAACGAAAGTGCTGGTGAAAGGCCTGGTGACTTCATATCTGTATGTATTTGTGTACGACAGAATCTTAATGAAGGATCTGTGTTGATGCCGAGTCCCCTCCCCTTCCTCTTCCACCCATTCTGCGGTCCTTCACCTTATCCGTCCATCTGTCCCTCCCATCGTTTCCATTATACAAAGCCCCTCCTCAGTATCTTCCACTGTAGAGACTGAGCAGCACCGTAGTGGGTGGGAGGGGGTTCTGTGATTCAATGACGGCTCAGCGGTCCAGCCAGGAGCCCAATTACTGTCAGATCATCTTGACGTATTTTCAGCCACTATCAACTTGAGCCTTCTCATCGCGGTTTCCATCAGGCGCTGGCCCGCTGCATCCCTGATAAGCTTATCATCCACAATTTCACTTTAAAGCCCCAATCTGCGACTACAGCATGGGGGCTTCTGTTGAAACACTGCCCCCCGTCCTCCAGCTTGAATTGACCGGCTTTTGCTTTTTCCAAGTTGTACGTCTGGTGTTTGATCTACTTTTTTTTTTTTTAAGTTTAAGTTAATTTTACACGGGCAAACCGCATTGCCTTGAAAATTCTTCAAGATGCTCTTTTTTTTTTTTTTTTTTTTTGCTGCAAATGATATGTTCACATTGGGCTTTTTCTCCCCAGTTTGTTCCATACTAACCCCCTTATGTCTCAGATAATATGCAGAATTATGTACATAACGGAGCAGGAATGGAAATTAGGTGGCATCTGTGGAACACTGAGAGGGGGGGGAGGAGGGGATTGGAGACAGGGAAGGGCAGGCGATGCTACTTTGTAAGCAGGAGAGAGTTCTGCATATGCTAATAGCAGCTTGGACATCTTCCTCCATCATGGCGAGGATTTCTCCAGGTGGTGAACACGGGCAGATTGGATGGTGATGAAGATATAAGACGGTGCTTAGATTTACTCATAATGTGTAGCATAGGGGACGGAGATTATCGTCACGGATTGCCAAAAGCTAAAATAAAAAGCTTCGATTAGGGGAGACGATAACTCCATGGAATTATAATTGTCAGTGTGGGTCATATATTTCTTCGGCTGGGAAAAGTTGTTATAGGCCACGGAGATGAGAGTATGATAATAGAGCTTTGTTCCTGGGGTGGGCCTTTATTTAGGGGTGTTATTGCACTGAATGAGAGTGATGTCCTTTGCAGAGGAGGTGTCATTCAGTTGGAAAGAAAAGCTGACAGCATCAAATTCTTTATCTCATTTTGTCCGTAATAACCCTTCCACAACTTTGACAAAAAAAAAAAAAATGTCTGGTTTATTGAAGGTTGTGCAAAATTATCCATTATCAGCGTTATTAGATTTGGTCTTTGTACACTTTGTAAATCTTGTCTCTATTTGAGTGAAACATTAGCCAATCACAAAATGTCATCGTTTCATTGTGTCATTTTCTATCATTTCCAACTTTTCTTTTTTCTTGTTTATTATTCAATCATCACGCTTTATTGGAGAAAATAAGTAATAAATTGTGTTATCGACGAGAATTCTCAATAGTTTTGGTCTCACTCAGTGTTACAGAACAACCTTGAACACCCCCTCTGGCCTTGTCCACAATAAGCAGAGTGTATTATTCTATTTTTTATAACTGCTTAATCCTCTACAAGGCAAACACATGTAAATCGTCAGTCCAATGGGCAATTTTAGAACGCCCCAGTGCTACATTTGTGGCAGTTCCCAAATGTTTTCTCTATATGTAACATTTCCTAACTGATTTAACACCATGTATTGTAAAATAATTATTGCATTTTCCTTTGAAAGTCACAATATTCCAATATTTAATGTCACATACACATTCATAAAAGCTCAGATTAACCCAAACAGCCACTGGAGTCCAAAACCATCTACATGTTCAGTACCTGTTGAACCACTAATCCTATGAATACATCTCAATAATTTGTGAAAAATGCAGTTTGTCATCTTTTCATGGTCATCAGATATGACCCATTTGGACGGTCAGAGACTCCATAGTTACCGTAGTAACACCGTCATCTTCTACAACATTGATTCACCAGTAAAACCCATGGAGTTGGATCAATGACCGTGGACAGAGACGCTTGTTTTTATGTGCAGTCATTGATATCTTTGCTGAAAAAGTAACTTTTGCTTCATATTTTTGTGTGTGTAAAATAGTAACCTTTGAATTTACTTTAAATGTTCATCAACATCTAAATGATCAGTAAATTAAATACAGTGGAAAATAACTGATTTACACTGAAAAATGCAAATTATAGAGTATAATCTTACAATAAATGGTGATAAAGGTTAAATAGAGAGGAGAAAATTCATGTGGGAACTGGCAGAAAAGCACTGGGTGTTTATAGGTTAAAGTTGATGGTTATAACTGTAAAATCTATCATTAGTTGAACATAAACCCAGCGTTTCCATCCACTGTCATTGATCCGACTCCATGGGTTTTACTGGTGAATCAACATTGTAGAAGATGACGTGTTTCCTTATTCACAACAGAGCCTCTGAACGCCCAAGTGGCTCATATCTGATGACCACGAAAAGATGACAAACTGTATTTTACACCAATTATTTACATGTATTGATAAGATTAGTGGATCAACAGGTAGTAGTAGTAATAATAATAATAATAATAATAATAATAAACTTTATTTGTATAGCACCTTTCATACAAAAACTGTAGCCCAAAGT
>JAPSES010000044.1:1243725-1263063 GCA_029822895.1 Maxillicosta whitleyi | reverse complement strand
TTCTGTATAGTCCACAGAACAGTTCTAACTGGAGTATATGAAGGTATAATAGGGCACCTTTAAGCTAAAGAACTGTTTGTTGTTAAATCTAAGTTCACAGAGCTGTAAAACTAATTTCTGGATCCTAGCAGTCATTGAAATTTTCATTTATATTCGTACATTTCCATTTCTACAATCAAATCACCTTCAAGTAACAAAAATAGTACTTGCGGTCTTTATCCCAAATACATACATGTGCCGATTGTCAAACATGTCATTTTTAATGTAGAAAATGCCCACAGGTGAAATCACATAAGCCATCGGAATAAGTATGACAAATATCCCCCTCTTTGTTTTCCTCTCCGAGTCTGAAATACACATAACTGTCGCCAAAATCCATTCGGCGTCACAATCCTAGTGCCAATTATTTTCTGAATCCACTGGTGGGAAAGTAACGCACAATGACAACCCTGCAGTGTCAACACAATTGGTTATGCATGCTTATGAATACTGAAAACACAGAGGAGATCATAGAGGCTTTGTTTCAGATATGCATTCCGTCTGTTACTCTGAATATTTTTAGAAACCTGGGCAAACGTGTGCAGACGTATGTGTTCTGCGTAAAAAAAAAAAAAAGTCTTCAATGAGCAATTAAAATATAAAATAAGCATCTCGCTCTGCACCTTTTCAAGTTCTACTTTCCATTTTCATACAGTAGATTAGACAGTGAGGGATGGGTGATTATACTGTTTGCTGCTTTTGTTCCTTTTTCTCCTTCATATTTCTAATCAGCATAACATCTCCGTTGGAAATTAGATGCTTAATTTCAGTGGGACCGTCCTTTTAATGCCTGTTCAATAAAAAGAAACCATAAAGAAACCCAGATAATGCCAACATGGATGAATGCAAAACAATGATATTTAGTATGCTCGAGCTATAACTCATCCACGGTTTGAATCGTTCATTATGATTTGATGCATGATCTCAATTTACGCTCCAGTGTATCCGTCATGCCACGTGCCAATATTGATTTATTAGACCAGACTGTAAGTACATGCGTATGCGTCGGCGTACGAGTTCGTCAAGTGGATGTTTGTCCGTGGGCTGTGGCTGCGACAATCACAAGGCAATTACCGAGTAGGTGCTAATTAATCAATACATGACCTACGCTGGCTTCTATTTACCATTTACATCCTTGCACATGCATATGAAACGATAAAAAAAAAGAAAAAAATCCCGGAGAATTAACTAGAAAAACAAAAAAAACCCACACTTCTCCTTGTTCATTTACCCTGCTTCATCCGTCTCCACATCCCTACCAGAGAGACGAAGTTAAGTTTTAATTGCCACGATATCTACGTAATTATCTGCTTAGAGTAATGTTTGCGGAATATTTTAATTTTGACATTTATGATGATGTCGGCCGCACACGTCGAAGTCGTATTCATTCAATCAAAATGCAGCGTGCAAGTCGGATTTTGGGTGAAGGCTAATTAAAGAGACTAAGAGTAAATGCCACTTTGATTATATTTTATCTAATTGACATGCATGGGAAAAAAAATAAATAAACAGACTTTAGACTTTACGGTAAATTGGAAATACTGTAACACTGTGAACTTGTTTGAGTCAGTGGTGAACAGATCCAGAGGCTTTAATGTGTCCTGAAGGTAAAGGTCCAGTTGTACACTTCTGTTACCTTAAATGTTCGTTGTGGTTGTGGAAGTGTCTTCTTTACATGATGTGGATTTGTCCATACCCCCGTCTGCTCCGTCTGACACGGGTATCGGTGCTGACCTCCACCTGCTGCAGGTCTTACACCTGGATTTGATGTTTCAGGTGCAGTTTCAGGGCACAATGACACCATAGACATGAGAAAAATGTGGTGTGGCACCTTTGTTTGTGCCACAGTTGTGTTCTGTACTATCCTGTTCTGTTCTATAATGTTCTGTTCTGTACTATCCTGTTCTGTTCTATAATGTTCTGTTCTGTACTATCCTGTTCTGTTCTATAATGTTCTCTTCTGTACTATCCTGTTCTATTCTATAATGTCATGTCCTATTCTGTACTGTACTGTTCTGTTCTATACTATATTGTCCTATTCTGTTCTATACTGTACTATACTATGCTATACTATACTATATTATACTATACTATACTATACTATACTGTACTATACTATCTATACTGTACTATACTATACTATACTATACTATATTATACTATACTATACTATACTATACTGTACTATACTGTACTATGCTATACTATACTATACTATACTATATTATACTATACTGTACTATACTATACTATACTATACTATACTATACTATACTATACTATACTATACTGTTCAGTTCTGTTCTGTTCTATACTGTATTGTTCTGTTCTGTACTATTGTGTTCTGTTCTATACTATTCTGTTCTATACTGTTCTGTACTATACTATACTGTACTATTCTATTCTATTCTATTCTATCCTATTCTATTCTATTCTGTTCTATACTATTGTGTACTATAGTATACTAACCTATACTATACTATACTGTTCTGTTCTATACTATACTATCCTATTTTGTCCTAATGTATAACATTGTATTCTCTTCTGTTTTGTGTCGTGTTCTATTCTGTCCTGTTCTAAAAATTCTATTCTATTCTATTCTATTCTATTCTATTCTATTCTATTCTATTCTATTCTATTCTATTCTATTCTATTCTATTCTGTTCTGTTCTGTTCTGTTCTGTTCTGTTCTGTTTTATTCTGTTCTGTTCTATATTGTGCAGTTCTATTCTGTTCTATATTGTGCAGTTCTATTCTGTTCTGTCCTGTTCTATATAGTCCTGTTCTATTGTCATGTCCACTCTCGTCTCTGTGACAGACTATTGTCTTACTAATCATAATTATAACCATAAACTCTAATTAAATGTTAAATTAATCCTATGTTTCTGCATTGATCTGATCTGATATGTAAAGCTGACGGACAGACGGACGCTGGACTGTATTTTCAGATGGTTTTATAGTCGTCGTTCACATTTGCACCTGAGCCTCCCAGTATGACCAGTCCTCCAGCATGAGCCCAACAGGAAGCAGATGGCGGCGTCTGACTCATTCACTCGTCCAGGTGACTCAAACCTGCAGTCGTTGGTTTGAGTCACATGACTGATTAGGATGCCGTTAGCTTAGACTGAGGTCACTTAAAATTCTGGCTCACCTCTGTCTGTAGTCGTCAAAGTGGGAAACAGTAGCTGCTTTTTGCTGAATAAAACATATTCCTTTTAATGAGACAACAGAAGCCTAAATTGCCGAAATAGTTTGAAGCGTTACCCGAGTCTGTAAAACCAGAACCGCAGAAGGACCGCGGTGCGGATCAGATATGAGCAGGTTTTTATGTGAACTACATCTGCAGTGTTCCAGTGAACGACTGTTTATGTGTCCTGAGGAACAAAACAGAACACAGAACAACCTTTTGTATGGTACCTTATCTTTAATGTGGACACCTATTCTATTCTATTCTATTCTATTCTATTCTATTCTATTCTATTCTATTCTATTCTATAATATTATATTATATTATATTCTGTGGTGTTAGTTTGACTCTTATTCTGTTCTATTCTACTGTATTTTATTGTATTCCTTAGTATTAGTTTGACATTATTTCTATTCTGTTCTATTCTATTCTATTCTATTCTATTCTGGTCAGTTCTGTTATATTTTATTTAATATCAATTAGACTGTATTTCTATTCTATTTTATTATATTATATGGTCTTAGTTAGACACTATTTCTATTCTACTTTATTCTAATTTTATCTAATATTCTGTTTAATAATATTGGTCTGACTTTATTTATATTCTATTCTGATCTATTTTATTCTATTGTGTGGTGTTAGTTTGACTCATTCTATTCTACTCTATTTTATTCTATTTCATAGTATTAGTTTGACATTATTTCTACTCTATTCTATTCTATTCTATTCTAAGTTTGTCTGGTCAGTTCTGTTATATTCTATTTAATATTAGCTTGACTGTATTTCTGTTCTATTTTATTCTATTCCATGGTCTTAGTTTCACTCTTATTCTACTCTATTTGTTTCTATTTCATATTATTAGTTTGACACTATTTCTATTCTAATCTATTCTAATTTTGTCTAGTCACTTCTGTTGTATTCTATTTAATAATATTAGTTTGACTGTATTTCTATTATATTCTATTCTATGTCATGGTTTTAGTTTCACTCTTATTCTACTATTCTACTACTATTTTATTCTATTTCATAGTATAATTTTGAGACTGTTTCTAGTTTGAGATTTTTTTCTAATCTATTCTGTTCTAATTTTGTCTAGTCACTTCTGTTGTATTCTATTTAATAATATTAGTCTTTTATTTCTATTCTATTCCATACTATTAGTTTGATTCTATTCTATTCTATTCTGTGGTGTTAGTTTGACACTATTTCTATTCTATTCTATTCTATTCTATTCTATTCTATAGTATTAGTTTGACTGTATTTCTATTGTATTCTATTATTTTCTGTTCTGTATCTGTTTCCTCATCTTTAATTCAAAGCTTTGACTTCTTATACATTTTCTTGCTCTGTTGTTCTTTATTTAAACCCGTTACTTTGATTGGAGTTATAATTACGAGTTATTCTTAGAAATAAAATTCAGATGTAAAAAGTTGAATTTCGCAGCAGTAAATTATGTGGCACCTGAGAACGCCGTTCTGTGGATACGTCTATTGTCTGGAGCGTCCCCCAAACTCCACACACACTAGAGCACAAAATAAAAGTGAAACGAGTTTGATTAAAGCTGGAACACCGAGGTCAGGTTTTACCGGATTCACCAAAGACCCAGCGCTCTTTCCATCCAAGTCGCTGTATGCTTAAATACTTTCATTCTGTCTTTAAAGTTTTTATGTTCAAGATAAGAATAAGACGAAGCTGTAGTGCGGCGGAGAAGCGATGTTAAAAATGTTCGTCTGCTCTTCATGTTTTTAATCGTTTTAAAGTTTGTAAAAGAAAAAAACAGACGGAAAAATGACAGAAATTTAACTGTAAAAGTTAAGAGTTAAATAATTGTTTTTAAAGGTAGTTAGAACCAGGAGGTTCTGCACTTTACGCTTTTATTTTGGTTATTTAACCATTTCTCTTCCTGTATATTATTTTTCGATTGTATCTATCTATCAATCCATCTATCTATCCTTCTATCATCTATCCATCTTTCCTTCCTACCTTCTTTCCTTCCTTCTTTACCTCCTTTCTTTCCTTCCCTCTTTCCTTCCTTCCCTCTTTCTCTCCTTTCTTTCCTTCCTTCTTTCTTTCTTTCTTTCTTTCCGTCTTCTTTCCTTCTTTCTTTCCTTCTTTCTTTCTTTCCATCTTTCTTTTTTCTTTCTTTCTTTCTTTCTTCATCTTTCTATCTTTCCTTCTTTCTTTCTTCTTTTCTCTTTCTTTCCTTTGTCTTTCTTTCCTTCCTTCCTTCTTCCCTCCTTTCTTTCCTTCTTTCCTTCCTCCTTTCTTTCCATCTTTCTTTCTTTATTTCCTTCATCTTTCTATCTTTCCTTCTTTCTTCTTTTCTTTCTTTCTTTCTTTCTTTCTTCTTTTCTTTCTTTCCTTCGTCTTTCTTTCTTTCTTCTTTTCTTTCTTTCTTCTTTTCTGTCTTTCCTTTGTCTTTCTTTCTTTCTTCTTTTCTTTCTTTCTTCTTTTCTTTCTTTCCTTCGTCTTTCTTTCTTTCTTCTTTTCTTTCTTTCTTTCTTTCTTTCCTTCTTTCCTTCCTTCATCATCATCATCATCTCTGATCAAAGCATCAGACAGTGACCAGATGGAATGAGAACCACTAAGGCTATGTGCAGACTGCAGGTAAATGTGATCCGTATCCTAACTGTTAAACACAGTTTGAACACCATTAATCAGGTTTTTTCCAAATCTGACCCAGGCTACTTTCATATGTGCTCCTAAATCCAATACATATCCAATATTTTGAATTCAGTCTGAAGGTTTATCCAATGTTTGTGTCATTGAAATGTGACAAATGTCATAATTCTGCCTCATAGGAGGAAGAGGAGCGGTGGGTAAAAACATCGCCATGATCAGTAAATTAAAAATTTTAATGGAAAAATGCAAAATACAGAAAACAATATTTAAAAAATGGTGACAAATCATTGAAGAAAGGTTAAATGGGTGTGTATTTGTGAACTGCCACAACAATAGCACTGTATGGGTTAAATAATTCTTGGTCATTTTATTGCATGATTGGTTTTGACAGACTTGTGGACATGGAGCTTATAGAAATACTGGTGGTTTATTTTTATATCAGTGCAGTTTTCAGGACGTACTCCTCTTGTAGTTCCGCTCTTGTAACTTAATCAGGAATTCATTGCCAAACTGCAGGTTTTAGTGAAGCTCTCAGCTCGGTGACCTTAACGCATCAAGTTAGGCTTTTGTAAAAAACCCTCAGTGACAGAACAGGAGAGGTGATGAAAATCTTAAAGATGGCCCCAGAGTGTCACGGACAATTTTGAGTGATGGATGGCTAAGGGACGTAAAAACTCCTGAGAAAGCGTTCGTGAAAGGGCCAAAACTTGAGAACGTGTCAAAGGTGAGATAAAGGCTGAGAAAAAAATTTAAGAAAAGACGGTTCACTGAGGAAGATGACAAGGGTGGATTTTCCTGAACAGCGGTATCAGATTGTATTTTACAGGAGGGGTCAGTAAACACACCTCTGAGAGACACATTGTATTAGAGTATCTGAGCGTGGACGCGCAGAGAGGGACCAGCTGCACCTCAGGGCCGCGGCGTGGATTGATATCACATCGCCAGCTCTCTGAAGAAGCGGAAGCCATGACGACTCCAATTTGAGGCGGTGAGATTACACTTCTCAGAAGGGAAGAGCAGGGGGTTTGGAGAAGGAAAGTGAGCCGCAGTGTTTCCCAGGGTGCACTTGTGGAGGGTTTTAATGTGAAACCGCTTCAACGCCGGGACTGACACGCAGAATATTTCAATTTGAGAGTCAGTGGCTTTCATTTTATTATGTAAAAAGGAAAACTGAAAGCCATTTGACCATTTTAATTTAGCTTTAAGATTATTTTGTAAGCTATTATGTGAACTGTAAAGAAATTTGATCATATAATTGAATAAAACATGACGGAAAATCAAATTTTATCTAAACTAAACCAAGATCCAAACTGAATTACATCTTACAGATAGAAGATATTCATAATTTATGTGACTTCTACGTCCCTTTACTACATTTCAGAGACATGTATTGTAATTTTTTACCCCCTTGAAATCTTTATTAGCTTTTCACATTGTAATTTTTCGCTCCATACTTGAGTGCATTTCCAAATGTATTGGATTTCAATGTCCGCCATGACCTAAATAACCTGCCACAATGTTGAAAATGGTTCTGGTGGACTTGACAGTGATTCTATGATGCTATGATACAGTAAAAATGATACATTCCTGCAGATTAAACTGAATAACACTAAATAAAATGGTGGGAATTCCACTGTAAACATCTAAAATGCAATGAATGCGATCAAATCGAATAATCTATTATTATGTCGTAATAAAATACTGACGGGGACTTTTTTTTTTTTCTTTTTTTTTCATGAACAATACATGCTTTTACTTCATTAAAGTTTTGAGTTCAGGAGTTTGCATTCATAGTGTGATGTAGAAAACGTATGAATGATGGTCAAATATTTATTTTTTATCTTCTTTGAGACATGTCACCATTTACACATGTTGTTTGCTAATGTAAAGTACACAGCCTGACATAAAAATATGTATTTGTCATTTTCTGGACACAGAACATTGTGAATTTAGATCTGACCAATTGAATCAACCCCATATCATAACACTGTCCCCACAGACTTATCATGTCGGCACTAGGCATGATGGGTAATCACTACATCCACCTGTGTTCTCACCTTGGTGAACCATCACTCTGGAACAGGGTCAATCTGGACTCATTAGACCACATGGGCTTTTTCTATTGATATGTGGAATTTCGCCTATTATAAGTAAATGGGAGAAGAAAAAAAATGTTTAAAAAAATTCATAAAAATTTTAACTTTGATCTACTTTTCCCAAAATGTAAGCACATCTATTCTTGGTCACTGGTGGTCTATAAACCCAATTTGGTATGAATTCAACCAGTAGTTTTCCTGCTACAGACATGTGAATTTTTCCCCCATTATAAGTCAAAGGGGTGGTGGTGGGGGTCAAAAATTCATTAAAAAAAAAAAAAAAGTAATTTTGACCTGTTTTTTCCAAAAATGTAATAACCATCTATTCTGGTTCACTGGCAATTTATAAAGAAAATTTGGTATGAATTCAACCAATAGTTTTGCTGCTGAATTATTAACAAATCGAACCAAACACAATACCCCTTACCTGCCCTTCGGGGGGGTGGGGTAATAAATCCAAATCTCCACAGATCTTTTCCAGCAGCTACTTTCTTTGTGTTTCTGAGAACACCACACGTTTTAACAATAGGGCATTTTGATAGTACGAGGTGACCCTGACATTAATAAGAGTAGAACGCTCTGGTCTAATAAACTGGACAAAGTCTAAGAAAAAAAAAAGGATAAAAGATCATGACGAAAGAGCAGAAGGGCTGAGACAGAACGACTGCCGGAACCGAGACTGAAAAGTGAATAGAGTGTGTGTTGAGGGCCACAGGGCAACAAGGGAGACTGACATTTTCAGGCACTTTAATAAGTGTATTAAGATTGGCAGCTCAACTTGCCGTTCACCAGCCTGATTACCATAAAGCTATTTATTAGGCTGATTTCCCAGGCTGAGAGCAACAGAAACCAGGGAGAGCAGCGGAGGGGGTCGACGCCACGGGGGAAGGCTGGCAGAAGGTTAAGGGCATGTCGTCATGGAAACAGACTGGGAGGGTAGCGGCAGTGACTGGGAATAGTGGACATCCATTTACAGTTGGAGGGGAGACACTGGATTTAGGGTTAGAGGTCAGAGATAGCGACAGGTTTCTCTTTGTGCGGACTTTCAAATCAGTTCAGGGAATATTGGTAATAAACGCAGGACGGTGGAATAATATGAAAGTGAAATCTAATGCGACTCTTACAGGTGGGCAGCCGAGCACACGAAAGCCCCAATTTATTCTGTTTGCCCACATTTTACATGCAATTAGGCTCATTAGTGCAGCTTAACATGCACACAAGTAGCAACTCTAATCTATGTACACCCCCTCCCATGCATGTAGGCTTCCTGCAGGTCTTCATTAGCGCTAATCAGGGTCTTAGTGCTGCCCACAGCGGGGGCCACTGACACCTCTTTGACTGCTGGCGTTTCTATACAGTTGTAATGCCACTCCAATAATGCAGAGGACAAGAGCACAATGCTGTAATCATTCCATGCAGGGCAGCTACTGCACTTAACCGAACGGATGCACAGTGACACATGTCAGGTTGTTTTGGATAGGTGCGAACATCCAGATGGAAAAATCACAAATACTCCTCGTCAGGCATATGTTACACTTTATTCTCATTAGTCTCAAAAGATCAAATCACAGCAGGACACTGATTCAGCTCATTCGTTCTCTTATGTTGGAGCGCAGACGAGTCATTGCCAGGTTTCACATATTAAACCAACTATAGTGACTGAGGTCAAAACTAAAGCATCATGAGTGTCTGATCATCACCACCTACAGTATATACCACAGAGGATTAGAAACCCTCATTAAATCAGTTTTACAGGCACATACTCTCTATATATTGTATCTTCAGTGAGGTTTAACTGTAATCCCCATAAATGCAAAGCCGTGGTCGGTCATATGCATGTTAATTACCTGCCATTGTTTCAGAACCAGCTTAAGAGTTGAGGTAATTATAAATCTGGAGCCAACTCCTTAATGTGCTGTTGTGAATAACACTTATCAGCTGACACATTTTTAGTTATATTTGGAGTTTGTATAGCTGTCAGTCTGTGTTATGTGAGCGGATCCATTTGCAACATCAATAAAAGATATTTTACACGCAGATATGATCATATTGGAGTGGGATTTAATACATTTTCTTCTTCCCACTCCTTTTTGAGCAATATATATTGAGTTTATTTTACTATTACTAGTGTACATGGCAGTTGCTACGTTGTTTCGATCACCTCTATTTATTAATGTATTTGCTCTGCTATTAGTTCCTTGTATATTATAATAATATTGTTTTTCTTCTGCTCCAAACAAATAAAAACAATGAAATGAATATAATACAATATGTAACCATGACTAAGTTCATATTTAATTTCAGGATTGGATCATAGAACATGAATCTCGGTTTTAATGGTAATATTTTAGATTCCAAGTTCCAGAAAAGTTGGGAAGTTGTGTAAAATTTAAATAAAAAACTTTACTCATAAAGTCATATTTTATCCACAATTGTGCATAGAATACATACCAAATGTTTGGCGTTTAAAAAAAAAAAATCAGGCGGTTGTAAAAAGTCTGGAAAAATAAATGTTAAAAAGAAGCAACAGGAGGAACATTTTGCATCTAGTTATGATAATTAGAAGCAGGTCACTAACACAACTGGCAGACAGGGAGGCTCTCCTAGAAATAAACATGAGCTGAGGTTCATTATCATTAGAAAATCTGTGCAAATCATTGAACAGCCTCAGACTGATTTGAAACCTTCAAGGACTCACAGACCTAATGTTAATACGTCCCTGTTAAATGCAGATTCGTGTGTTTATTGATGCTTGTGATTGATGAGATAATTTTCATTTGATGGATTGAATTTTGGCCATGTCCACTGGGGGGGGGGGGGCCCCCCACCCCAAAACGACTCATTTCCTGTAGATGTCAATGTTAAAATACACAACATTACGTGTTTATTCCTAGTACAACACACTATTTTGACTTTTATATTTCATATCCTCCTCTTTGACCTATATAAGTTGAATGGATTTTCTTATAACCCACTATATAGATGATCCAAAGCCAGGAAGTTGTGCATAATTAACTAGCGACCTTTCAGACCGCAGGCAGGAGACTTAACCATTATGCCAACTGACAACTGTGTTATAATAAGATATATAAGGGATTAGTTAGTTAATCTGTACAGCACTTTGAGTTGCACTTTGCAGGAAAAGCGCTTTATAAATAAAGTTTGCTTTGATTTGATTTGATAGTTGACCACCTGAGTGCTCCTCCCCTCACTCAGTTACGCCGTACTTATGTCCGATTTTACTTTTTATCTTGGAAAAGGGTGTTTACATTTCACTACAATGCTACAGTGCTTTTCATGCACGCGGAACTTTCAGCCAATCTCAGGTGTCTATCATCATTATCAGGCCTTAAGCACGCATGCACTTATCGGAGCTTCACATGATTAACATCTGGGTATCGAAATTATCGTGGAACCGAAAGACAGGGCATCGATACCCAGAGGAACTGCAACATTTCGAACGTTCAGCGTCGTACAGTAACAGTAGATGAAGCTCCGACGACGTAAAATCGAAATAACGTAAGTCGGGTACGTCGTAACCTGAGGACTACCTGTAATGGTTTATATTTTGATGTCTTATAACATTAGATTAGAGATAATAATATAGTTACTATTGAGTACTGATAGGAAGCCACATTCAATTTGCTATTGATTCTTGATAGAACATACTGGTGAGATACTGGGACACTGGTCTTATTTTTTCAGGAAGTTCTGGTTTAATCCTTTCGTTCTTCTTCAATTTTTAACCCAACGGTAATATTTTACATTCCCAGTCCCAGGAAAGTTTGGACGCTGTGTAAAAGGTAAATAAAAACAGACTCATAAACTCATATTTTATTTCCAATTGTCCATAGAATACATACCAAACTTTCAGCATTTAAGACAAAAAAATCAGGCGGTTGTGAAATGTGTGGAAAAATAAACTTGCTTTAGATTCTTGATAGAACATACTGGTGAGATACTGGGACACTGGTCCTATTTTTTCAGGAAGTTCTGGTTTCATCCTTCGCTCTTCTTCAACCCAACCCACTTCTTTCCATTAAACCAACACGGCGGCGGCCATGTTGCATCTCTTTAGGCTTCAGAATCTCAGTTTACAAACCAGTGGGTGATTTCATGGAGGATTTACTGATGAATTTGACTTTAAAGTAGCAGAAAAACACCAGTACCCTATAGTGTTAAGTGTAATCAATGAAGTTCAAAGTGGTGTGTTTGTCTAGTGATGGATAGGAGATAATTTATTGTAGTGTAAATATGTATATGAATATTCCATTTTGATTTGTTGATAATGAATGGCAGCATGAGTTTTATGAGATTCACACCATTTTGTTTGCATGTTTGATTATTTTTTATATATGACAAGCTAATTGGTACAGTGAAAACAAGCCTCCATGGGTTTGCATTATAAATAAACCACTGGATAAAGGTCCTTTATAATGAGCATAAAATAACAGACAGCAAGGATGAAATCATAGCGTGTGGCGTTGGCTTTATTTCCGAAAGGTGTCATATTTTGCTCAACCCATTTTTATTAGTCTTTGGTTCAAGAGTTTAATTTCAGAGCTGATATCTTTCCATTTAACATGCACTTTATTATATCTATCTTACAGAAAAAAATACAGTTTATTTTTGCAGCTTTAGAGTTTAATTGTGTTACTCCAGATGTTCTACCAGTTCTTTTTTTATACTAAAAATGTATGAGTGTAGTGTGTTTGCTCTTGTATTTCATTTTATTTTATTTTATTTTATTCTGCCCATCTGTTGATCTATCTACAGTTACAGAGTAAATTATTTGACCACCCCTTGTTTTCTTCAATTTATTGTTCTTTTTTTTATGCCTGGTACATCTAAAGGTACAATTGTTTGGATAAATATAATGATAACAACAAAGATATCTCATAGTAGTTTAATTTCAGAGCTGATATTTATCCATTTTCTATGTTTTGTTAATAAAAACCAAAATCACTTCAGTTCTTACATCAATATCTATGTCATCGTACTGATAAAAACAGTGCTTTTAAACATCTTGTGTTTTCTTTTCCGTCTGTTTTAGTCACATGACACACACAGGAGTAAGTACTTGATTGCATAAACCATTGTTTTTGATGACTTTTGATGGTCTAATAATTTTTCCCACCACTGTATGTCCAAACTTTGAGCCGATGACCTAAAATATTCAGTTGTTGGTTTTATTAACAAACACAAGTGATTGACCGGGACAGAGCAACAAAGTCAAAACGTAGAGAGGGCGGGGTATGAAGTGGTTCATGTGTATTTAAAGGGCCAGAAAAAGAGAAAAAACAAAGACATTACTCCGAAATAAGGTTGAAAATGGACCTGTGGAGTAGAATTAATGAAGAATTCAGACCCAAACAGAGCATTTATAGTTTGTATAGACCACAGGGAAATGTTTAAAATGCACAATTCCATTAATCTCACTCCTTTAAACTATTCTCAAAATGAAGCTGAAAATGGTGCAAATGCAAACAGATGATGGACAGGTAATTTTGTTCACAGCTCCGTTTCCCACTGGGTCTGTCAGGCTCATAAGTTATTTATACTAATCGATGCCACCGGATCTGTCTGTTAAGTGTGTTGTGTTAGTGCAGCAGCTGGTGTTGTGACCAGGGTTCGGCACTTATACATGTGTGAAAGCGTGCAAGAAGTGACGGCTTCTGCTGTCTGTTTTAGCGAAACAACCAGAAACTAGAAGGAGATCATTTTTTAAGGTTTTCCACTCAATGGAAAATTTTTAACCTTCTGTACAAGATACGTTTTTTTGTGCTCAATGTAACGAACATTTTGTTACTGGTTTTTGTGTCTTTAAAGCATCCCTCGTAGAAGTTCGGAATTCTGGCTCTTACTTTGAAAGGCAAATTGCAAGCTTCCTGTTGGAGTAAAGTCATCGGTACCAGTATATGTAATGTTGGGCTTGATGAGATGCACATTTTTGGTGGTGGTTTCATGTTTCTGCGACATTCCTACTGTCAGCTAGGGGTGATTTTTGTGTTTTTACGTGGCCACAGAGAGCTTATTATGGGATGTAACAGTGAAAGTTTTTCATTTTATCAAATTTTTCACCAGACCGGACATGTGTGCCAAATTTGGTGAGTTTTTGAGTATGTTTAAGGGGTCAAAATCCAGTTTGTTTCGTCTTGTAAAAATAATTAAAAAAAATAAATAAATAACAAAGTACAATAGGGTAGTGGTTTTCAACCTATGGGCCGTGGAGGTATTGTAGGTGGGCTGTGAAATCCTTTTCTAAAAATCTAAACGTCATAGTTTTGTGTCTGTGTGCACAATAATGATGATAATAATTTATTATTATTATTATTACATTAGTACACAAATTAAGTTGAGACTTGTAAAACAAAAGTGATTAGTTATACATTATTATTATTATTATTATTATTAATACACAAGTGAGTTTCCTGCATAATCCTAGTTGTGTTGTAATTCCACTGTGAATAAGTTGAGATGGTACAAAATTGATCAGTAATATTGTTGAATAGGTAGAA
The DNA here is from genome assembly GCA_029822895.1 of Maxillicosta whitleyi. Taxonomy (NCBI): domain Eukaryota; kingdom Metazoa; phylum Chordata; class Actinopteri; order Perciformes; family Neosebastidae; genus Maxillicosta; species Maxillicosta whitleyi. Next base: position 1,248,601 of record JAPSES010000044.1, on the reverse strand, counting down.
TACACAAGTGAGCTTTCTGCATATTCCATATTAAGTTTGATTAAGATTGATGAATTCTTCACATTAAAATGATAAAATGCCATATTATGATTTCCCTGTGAATAAGTTGATATTAGTAATAGAAAAGTCAATATTAATATTGTTGAATTTACAAGTGAAGTTCCTCCAGTTCTACCTAAATGTTGATATTTTTCCATATGTTTTCATGTTAAAAGGATAAAAATGCCATGTTATGATTTCCCTGTGAATACATTCACATTAGTATAAAAGTGATTAGTAATAGGCGTATTATTGAATAAGTCAGCTTCCAATTATTTCATAATTAGTCTTAAGCCTAAAACTTGAATTTTCACAAATAATAATAAAAAAAATGCCCTGCATTTTTAACATTAATTCAAATCAGTCCTAAATGTTAAATTTTTTTCACAATAAAATAGCAAAGTGGTCTAAAAATGTTACTTGTTCCGGTAGTCTATTGTTTATTGGGTCAGAGGTCGGCCACGGACATTTGGGAGATTTCCAAGTAGGACCTGAGTTGGAAAAGTTTGGAACCCCTGATCTATATCCATATATTTTTATTAGTTTTACTCACATCCTTGTACAGAACTTTGCATTGTTGGAAATGTGCGATAGTTATAGTTAATGCAGGGGTGTCCACCTCATTTATGTTCAGGGGCCACATTCTACTAAATTTGGTCTGAAGAGGGCCGGACCAGTGAAATAATAACATAATGATACATAAATAATGTCGACTCCAAACTTTTCTTTATGTTTTAGAGTGAAAAAAAAGTCAAATTAAGCAATGTAAATGTTTACATCTACAAACTATCCTTTCACACAATGTGAATAACATGAACAAACTGAAAAATAAATGTAATTTTAACAATATTCTGCTTGAGTTTATCATTTCCACAGGTTCGTTATAACTTACACAGTGGATCTACAAACACACAAAACATTTAATAACAGGAAGAATGTTGTTAAAATTGCACTTTTCTTAAGACATTTCCAGTTCTTTATATTTGTTCAGATTTACATTTTTTGTGAAATTATACTTTGTATGTAATAGTATGTGAAAATATTTACATTTACAAAGAGAAAATTTGGAATTGTGAATATTTATAGGTTATTATGATAGTGTTTTTACTTTTCTGACCCCACTCGAGATTGAATTGGTGTGAATGTGGAACCTGCACTAAAAGGGTTGTTCATGTCTTAATATCTATTTTTGCATTTTCATTGTACACATTCATCCCAAGGGACTGGACCCTGCACCCTTTGGCGGGCCGGATTTGGCCCCCGGGCCGCATGTTTGACACCTGTGAGCTAATGGTTTACTCTGATTTAAGGCTAATTTAAGTCTCAGATTATTATATTATCGATACAATAAGGTGACTGATGACATATTTGACAGTGTTTTGGCTCCAGTGTGTGTCCTTTCCCAGGAGGAGACTCTATTGTGCGTTCTATCTCTATTATTTTATGCCTAATAATAACACACGGGGCCACATTAGTTAAGCACGAATCATCTTAACGTGCGATAAAATGAATACCGCTAAGCTCTTCATATTGAGCGTCAGTTATCGTTTTCTCTTAGATGTGGTCTCTCCGAGGGAAACGGATACATGAACAAGCATCATCACTTCAGTTCTGCTGGGGGGGGGGGGGGGTATTGTGGAAACCAGATAAGATTTATTGCCTACGGGGTTAAATCACTTTTTAATTCCATTAAACGCTGCTGTCTGTTCAGCGACTCTTTACAATTACCCGCTCCATCTGCCTCTTGTTCTGTATCGAAATTAATAACTGCTAGTTTGGGGATTTTGTGTGTATTTTTTATTTATTTATTTATTTAATTTTTTTATGCAATTATGTAAGGATTTCCTCAAATGCACTTCACCACACAGGCATTTCTTTCTGCACACATTCAACATCGACTCCTAAACTTTATCGAGTAGGCAAGGTCAATTACACGGTGCAGTGGTTCAGACGGTTCAGAGCGTGACGGTGCCATTGAGCGCTACTTTTCATGTACAACAAGGAGGGAACTGTTCTCTCCTCAAACACCCCTGGAACTAAGGTAACGCCACCGATCACGACCGACTTATAGAAACACACAGAAGGAAATTGTTTAAGTACAGTCACTGGTGTGTCAGGTACTTCCAGTTTGTAATGTTTGACATTACTGTTGTTTTTTAACGCATTACTGTTGTTTTTTAATGCATTACTGTTGTTTTTTAACGCATTACTGTTACTTTTCAACACATTATTCTCATTTGTCAACACATTACTGTTATTTTTAAGTCATTACTGTTATTTTTCAATGCATTATTGTTACTTTTGAACACATTACTCTTATTTATCAACACATTACTCTTATTTATCAACGCATTACTGTTATTTTTAACTCATTACTGTTATTTTTCAATGCATTACTGTTACTTTTGAACACATTACTCTTATTTTTCAACACATTACCGTGATTTTTCAATGAATTGCAGTTATTTTTAACTCATTACTCTTATTTATCAACACATTACTGTGATTTTTCAATGAATTGCAGTTATTTTTAACTCATTACAGTTATTTATCAACGCATTACTCTTATTTATCAACGCATTATTGTTATTTTTCAATGAATTGCAGTTATTTTTTAACTCATTACAGTTATTTATCAACACATTACTCTTATTTTAACACATTACTGTTATTTTCCAATGCATTACTGTTATTTTTCAACACATTATTCTTATTTTTCAAGGCATTGCTCTTATTTTTCAACACTTTACTGTAATTTTTAACTCATTACAGTTATTTTTCAACACATCACTGTTATTTTTCAATGCATTACTGTTACTTTTCAACACATTATTCTTATTTTTCAAGGCATTGCTCTTATTTTTCAACACTACTGATATTTTTCAACACATTACTGTTATCTTTAAATGCATTGCAGTTTTTCAGAGCATTACTGTTATTTGTAACTCATTACATTTATTTTTCAATGCATTACAGTTATTTTTCAATACATTACTGTTTTTTTTTAACACATTACTGTTATTTTTCCAAAGCATTGCAGTTATTATTTTTTTTTTTATTATTGCAGTTATTTTTTTAACACAATGTTATTTTTCCAACACATTATTGTTATTTTTCAAAGCAGTACTGATATTTTCCAACAAATTGCTTACCTTTCAGATTTTGACTTATCTTTGTTATGATATGATATTGTTATTGAACGTGTCATGCTGCTGATGCTGCACTGTAATTTGTCTGTCTGTTCATCCGTCTGTCCTAAATTATCAGCAAAAAGTGTGTGTGTGTGTGTAATGTAATACCTTACACTACTGCATTACAGCACATAGTAATCTGTTATTGTAATGCATTACTTTGGTAACATGTTACTCCCAACACCGATAATGATGATTGTTCAGCCTTTATTCCAACCATTTGTCTTAATCTGATCCATCACAACAGTTGATATTCTCACATATGCATTCAGAAGATTGTGCTTTCAACTCATGGAATTTTTATAATGTCAGTAATTTCAGATATCACATCTCCCAGGGGACAAAATCTCATCTAAATTCAGAGACTGACTTGAATGTCGGGCTTATTTATTATATAGATTTTTTTTTTTTTTTTCCTCTGGCATTTTGTTCAGTAGCATCTGTGAACTGAAGTGAAACTTACTGATGAGTCAGTCAGAGGAGACAAAATAAAAACAAAATAATCTAAAATCAGACATTTCAGAGACATTTCATTTTGTTTGTTTGTTTTTCACGCCAAATGCACCGACGCACCAAAGTTTTACGTGCACCTTCTGAAACTACATTTGATCAGGATTACAACCAACAATAACTTTGGTGACAAATCTAGTTTATTTTCTCAATTAAATGTCACATGGAGGAAAGAGATTTCCCAGATTCCATAATTACACTGTAAAAATCTAAATCTTACCAAGTGTATTTTTTTCATTTCTAGTCAAAATATCCCATCACACTTAAAATAAGAAAAGAAAAGAAAACAAAGCCAAAATTATCCACCTTCTGCTCCTTGAATTTGGAATATTTCCTGGTTTTGTTTCACTTTTATCATTGGCAGATCCAGGTTTTTGTAAATGGGCACTATTTAATGTAGCCGTAGGGACACGCGCACTAGATTTTAGAATCCAGAGGCTCCCTTGTGTATTTTAGAGGCATTTTTGAGCCAATAACAAACGAAATGACACTAAATTTTTAGTACATTTGTGCCAATTGGTACATTTTACCGACAAAATGATGGAACAATGACTTTTACAGTTAGTAATGACAATAACGGAATGACTGTGGTTTTATTTATTTAAGTCTTTAACACTTATTAAAGAAGATCTATACTCATTTTTATTGAACACTCTCTGAATAAGTTACATTTTGCATGGTTTGCGGATGTTGCTTTCGTCTTTAAATAATAAATAAGTAATAAGTATTCAGTAAAGATGGTTAGATACCAAAGAAGCAAGGTTATAATAGTTTTGCATTTTTAGTTTTATTTCATTTTGACTTTTTTTCACTAATTCAGTTGGTTTTAATTAGTTTTTATATACAGTTAAATATACAGTTAAATCTACAGTTCTGTGGAGGCAAAAGGACTGGTGCAACATGAGGCAGAAACCTCGAACAAAACAATCAACCCTTATTTCATGTGTTCAGCCGGACACTTGTTCACATTTTTCCCACAATATTTTTAATGTATAACATTATGGGATGGTGTAAACTGCTTTTAGCTGACCAATCACAGGAAGACAAATGGATAAGAGGTTAATATGGTAAATATTTCCTGTATGATGGCATCATGGCAACAAAGCTTCAATATTTCAGCAGCTTGTTTAAGTGTG
>JAPSES010000044.1:1232662-1243625 GCA_029822895.1 Maxillicosta whitleyi | reverse complement strand
TATCTTCAATAGTTCTGGAGCTAGATCCTGAAGAAAACCACCATTACACAAATGTGGATTTGTTCATTTCTTTGTTAATCCATGGAATTCACATTTCTGTGGGTTTGTTTACAGTGTCAACAATCTAATAAAATAGATTAAAAAAAACAAATGTGGGAGTAATATTATGGGGTGTGAGTCACAATATGTGGGGGAACTGTGCTGCTTGGAGGAGGTTTGAGTGCTTATCTAGTTCTGTATATGCATTCAGATACACATCTCAGTAATCTATAAAACATATTGACAGATTTGATACATGATGATACAACAGTTCTGTGATTGATCTTATGTACTGTCTTCCATCCACTGTGTCATCTTCTGTGCTAGGGTTGCAATTATATGTGATACTACACTAAAGCCGCCTCCTCACTCTGCCTTTGCTTTATAGGTTTCACCGACTCCCTGATTACTCAATAAATACCCTCTACGTTCCTATTAGGGCCTATGAAATTGTAATTTAGCCACAATTTTCCCCTATATGGCGGGTTTTGTGTAATGCTGAAGCAGGTGAGGGGGCGTCGCCGACTTTCAACACCCTCTTCTCTTTGCCTGTCCGGCCCTCCATCAAACATACCTCCATCCATCACTCCCCGTGGCACAAAGAAACGCCCCCTCTCCATCTCTTATGGATGTGTGTGTGTTTGAGGGGCGGCTCCACTGTCCTTTCCGTGTGTAAATTCACATGTATGCGCCATCTACATAAGAATTAGATCAGTCCATGTTTGTATGCGTAAGCGTCGCCTCAAGCAAAGGACGGAAATAGTGTCGGTTGGAAATGTGTTGTGGCTCTTATTGGGAACATCACTGATAATTTTGAGGATGAATTTTAGAGGACGCTTTAGTTAATTGCAGTGCAGATGCTTTTTAGAACAGCGTTTTTTAAAAGGTTGCACGCAATTTCAAAGAATACCGTGACATTTCGAGTTCATCTTATTATCACGTAGCACTTTCCTCTGCAGAGAGACAAAAACAAATCTCAAGTGTGAAGTCGTTCACTGCAAAACTTTAAATAGTCATGGAGGTTTTTCACACACTGGAACTGCAGGTTACATAAAATAAAGGAGGAAAAAAGGAGGAAAACAACATATGTTAACTTAGAAATCAATGAAAACACAAATGCACATTAGGATTTACTGAGAAAAACCAGACATCTTGCACAAACACTGCTATAGATTACCGTTCTGTGAAAAGAACTGAGAAGATCTGCATCTGAATTTGAACTGTCAGCCTCAAACTGAATGGATTTCCTTTCTGGGCAGATGTTCGTATAAGGTTTTTGAGGACTAGATTAGATTAGATTAGAACTTTATTGATCCTTTGGGCAGAACCCTCAGGAAATTCAGGTTCCAAAAGCGTCAAAACATAAAATATAATGTACACAAAAGAAATACAACAAGAAAATAGCAAAACAATAAGTTTAAAAAAGAAAATGGTTAAAACAGGCAACAAGTAGCAAGGTAAAAAATAATTACAATAATAATAATAATAATGATATATTTCAGTGTAATCTCAGCATAAAAGTTCTAATAAGAGACATTGGTTGTGAGTTCTGTCTAAAGTGGGTTACACAGGTGAGGATTTTCTAAACCTGAAGAGCTTTGTTATCTGTTCCAGACTCCACACGTGAAGATAAAAAATCAGGCTCTGACCAGTTTTGATCGGTGTGTGGTGTGCTCTGATAATCTAACGATTCTGTCCCACCGCCGATCCAGAGTCTAGTCCTCCAAGATCAACACGCAACATGGAAGAGGACATACGAGAGGATGGAATGAGGGTGTTCTTGGGAGTATTTGTAATGGAAAATTCCGCAGAGGTCCGCCGAAACTTTAAGTTTCAGCTCAACCATGCTTGTTTTTAGCCACGCCTACTTGCTTGCTCCTCAGTCAGTTCACTTCTGTTTTGGCTGCATCCTGCTTCACATCACCATTCATGAAATCATGACTCCCTACACATGAAGATTTTACATTACATTTGGCTGACGCTTTTATCCAAAGTGACTTACAAGGTATATAGGCATGTATAGCGTAAAGGGACTTGCCCAAGGGCCCACCTGGGAACCTTTCGCACCAAAGTCAGTAGTATAAACCACTAAGTCGCTAGATTTTGGTGGTCGTAAATGTTGAACGAGTTTCATATTTAGCTTAGTGGTTTACACTGCAGACTTTGGGCGTGGCTAAAAACAAGCGCGGCCAAGCTGAAACTTAAAGTTCGGCGGACCTCTGCGGATTTTTCCATTGAAAAATAATCCCAAGACCACCCTCATTCCCTCCTCTCGTACATCCTCTTCCATGTTGCGTGTTGATCTTGGAGGACTAGGTTCTAGATCGGTTGCCAGGTCGAATCCCAGATGAGCCCTTGGTCATAGGGTCTTTATGCTATATACGCCTATGTACCTTGTAAGTCGCTTTGGATAAAAGCGTCAGCCAAATGTAATAATTGTCGGCACCAACCTGTTTTGGAGCCGATTATCAGGACAAATTCAGTCTTAACCCCCCTCCGACCACGGGATGATTTTATAGGATAATCTTATAAAACATAAGATTATCTGGCGTTTGCCGTCCGTAGTCCGAAAACAACCCCATTATCTTACCCCGTTTAAGAGGAGCTGCAGAGATGGAGGGAAGACGGAGGCAGGTTTGTCAGAGTCACATATGGTTTGTTTTGGTGATGTGGGACACGCAGATCAGATGTGCAGGTAATTGCTATAGGTGAACAGCATCTGGCATCAATGAGCACCTCGGGGAGACGGGTTACATTCCAGTGGCGTCCCCCTTCCCCAACCCCACCTAATCAGTTAACTGCTCCGAATCTCCTTTCCTGTCTCTGATTCATTTTCTCCCACTCTCCCTCTTCCCACAGCCGGCCCACTTACATGTATTTTACTTTTCTAAATATATCTTTGCCATGAGCATTTCTTTTTTTTTTTTTTGGCCTTCCCAGCCCCCACCATCTATTGATTCCTCCTCTAGCATTGATCTGAAATCCACTGTCTTGTGTGTATGAGTGTGTGATTGTGTGTGGGAGCGCACAAACCAGTGTGGATACTTGTACATGCATGTGTTTCAGGTTGAGTAAATGGATTTTTGTGCTTTTGGGCCATTTCCGTGTCCCTTTGGTTCTGCTCTCAAGCGTCGATGCTTGAATTGAAACCCTCAGAGAGTCTTTAGGCTCTGACTAGCGTAGTCTTATTTTCTTGTTTTAGCAGGAAATGCTTTAAATCAATGGGAGTATTTTAAATGTAAGCCTCCAAAAACCCAAAGGATCCTTTGCTTTGCACATGAAAAGAACTGCTGGAGCCAAAATGCATATTATCTCACAGTCAAATCCCATACCTCCTCTTGCTTTAATTATAATATTTGTCATTTGAAGACGAAGCAAAGTTTCTCCCTTAGTTATTCCCACCCCCGTGCACTTTAGCAGAATATTAAATTATTCTATCTATCACGGTATAAGGCGAGGGAGCTAAGCTGAGAACACAGCGCTATTTTATTCATGACATGCATCCTGATTTCTAATGGCAGAGCGCTGAGAACAGCACGGACCACAACGGCTTTGGCCAGAACTCACACTTCAGTTTTATTGTCCTGTGCTGCAAAAAAGGCTCCTGTCCTTGTGTATTTGTGAGCAGTCAACCACTGATGGATTAAAGAAGACATGGGCGGAGAAAAGGAAGAATTAGTCCCCCTCACCGCTTGGCTAGTTGGGGATATCGAGACGGTATGCTGAAGGCTGAAATTCATTTTTCCCCCCTTTCCACAATCCTCATCACAATCTTGTCTGAGGGGCGATCGATGCCCAGGCAATATAGTTCTGATATATGCTGCTGCCAATGGGGTGTGATTTATGTCTGCTGGGTTGTGGACATGCTGCGTGCAGTTGTACTCCTGCCAAATTTCCTCAAAAGCCTTGGCAGATTAGAGAAATCAATCTGAAATGCAGATTGTTTTGCTGGCGCTCATTCTTTTGAGATGCTAGTTTGGGCTTGTGATCAATTCGAGAAGGAGTTTGTATTAAGTGATACCACGCTGCGAATTTTATTGTTCCATTTCAGCCTCCGTTCCTCTTCCTAACGGTCCCCCAGGTGTCTCGGTGCAATCGGCATAGGTGGAAATATCAAGGAAGACATGACATTTTGGTTTTGGTTTCAGTTCCGGCACGTTCCGATAGCGTTGGATTTATTGCGCTGCTGCTGCTGCTGGGTGTCAATCACAAAACAGCCAGAGGAAGAAATAAACAACAAAGAAACATAAGGGGAAAAAAAAAAAAAAACATGTTACAGACCTCATTGTTGCGTATCTTTTTTATTGATGGGTGTCTGTGTCGCCGGTGACAGCTGTTAATTTCAAGCTGTTTTTTAACACTGTCAAGATTGTATTTAAAATGTCAAAAAAATCAATAGAGCGTGCATAAATCACAGCACAACACAGCGTGCTTTGACATATGACTGGAGGAAATGTAAACGGGAAGCAAACAGGGTTGAAAAGCTGCAACTCTAAATGACTCTCAGCATTCCCTTTTGATGGCGGGTTTGTAGGCGAGTCTATTTAGAAATAAACAAAACGGAGAGGGAAAAGTGAACCGTTGTGTGGAATTACCTTGCGTTGCTTTGCTGAGTTTGGATTATTAGTATTATTATTATTGTTACACACACACCTCAACCTGTTTGTTCGACACAACAGGTATAAAAATGTACAAGATGAGATGGAACACCAACCACCCGGACATTTAATAACAGCCCTACAGACGGAGGTTTGGGTTATTTATTGGTAAATCTGCTCGCAGGTTCTTGAAAATCTATAACACACAGTTAAATAATCTATTGTAAGTTAATTTAAATTGACTGTAATTTTCAGAAGGTAATTACATGTACGAGCATCGTTCGCCATTACGCTGAGATGTGGAGAGCCATCGGAGTGTCTATAATTTCACAATTGAATTGTCCTAATTGCAAATCTATGCGTCACTGTCTCCACAGACAGGTTTTCATTACGGCCTCTTGGAAATTAGGTTAACATTTTAGTAACAGTCGTGACAAATTGGAGTTTCCTCTTTTTTTTCTTTTCTTTTTTTTTTTTTGATAATTACATTATTTTAATCTGTCAATTCCTAAATCTGAATTTTATTGAATTAAACAGTAAGTCGGAATTATATTATATTATACCAACTCCCCAAAAAAAAAAAAAAAAAAAGGTGTTAACACTGGTATTGATGCTGGAACATAATTGTCTAGTGTTCGTGTTGTATTGTGTTATGTAATCAGAATATACACGATTCAACACTTTTAAGATGCCAAAACGTAGGTGTGTTTCTGTCTATTATCATGAATCCAGCACACAACCCATGATTAATTAAATATTTTAGCAAGACATTCAATATAAAACACTGTCCAAAGGCATTTAAGAAGGATTATTATTACTGTGCTATAAGGTTTGAATTCCATTGTATTGTATTGTATTAATACAATAATATAAGGAAAGATCAGAATTATTCAGTATTGATTTTGTTTGACTGATCGAGTGGATCCAAACCACAACAGGAAACTCCTGTGACAACGTGTCAGACCGAGGGTTGAGGGAAGGATTGATTCTGACGTGGTTTGGAGATCAACATCCCTGTCATAACTGTACCCAGAATACAAAGCTGAAGCCAGCATTAGCTTTAGGCAGATGAAAACAATTTTATGAGTTATTTTCCTGCGGTTTGGGGTCAATTTTTAGCCATTTGTAAATGTTTTTGTATCGTCTGAATGTCATAAAATAAAACACATGGGTTTGTTCTTTTATGGTGTTTGCAAAGTAAATTAATAACTAGTATTGTCATTGTTTTTTTGGCGTTTTTTTTTTTTTGTGTGTGTATGTTTTATCCTCCAGGGTGAAATTAACCCAACCTGGTTTGACCGTTTATATTGAATAAAGGATAAATGATAATTTTTAGGTTCATTAATTCACTTAATTCCAACTTATTATCACATTCCGTGTTGGAATTCATGGTCATTATATTAATTTAAACAGCTGCAGGTGAAAAATAAAATGCCTGGCTCTGTTTAAACACAACAAAATCCACCTACCTGTATTTAGAACTCACATTATCATATTTTATCTCATTTGTTTAATACGTATGCCGCTCTGTGTTTACTTTACTGCTTAACTCGGAAGAAATCCCACATGAATCACATCTGGGATTTATGGATTATTTTTGCTGATTTCAGGAGATTATTCATATGAGTTGCTATTTTGATTGACAACAAGGTTTTTAGTGCATTTCAACTTTCTTTAGTAAAAGGGGATTATGTTTTTTTTTTTTTTTCACCAAATCAACAGTTTTACAGAAAAAGGAAAAATATATCATATGTAATTGTACTACAGTAGTTTAATGTACATAGACCCATTTCAGATGCAAGGTGTCTGTATTTAACGTATAAATATAGGGAACAAAAACAAGAAGTTAATGATTAGAATACATTATTACATGTACGCTGTGACATTCTGCACATTTTCAGTTTGTTATATTTTTGTTTCAGAATCTGCATGTTAGTTTTCAGTTTCAAACAGTTACTGATGTTCCATACTCTCACCCGCAGTAGGAAGTCTGGTACCAGAACACACTTAGGACCAAAACCACCAACAGATCAACACTATGTTCAGACTGTATCAGCCACTGAACAAAGGACAAAGCTCATTATTTACACTCATCTGTATTATGGAATCATCAAGTTTTCCTCTTCAGTGTCGTTCTTAATAACACTGTGTCTTATAATCTTCACAGGCTGCATCAGCTGATAGTTTACATTATAGCTCTGTTAGCTTAGCTCTGTTTTTAGACGCAAAACAGTCACAGTGAAACTACAAATCAACTCTGTTTTCTGTGTGGTTTGTACTGCACTAAAGAATCGTCCATACATGTTCAGAACTGTCACAGTTAGTCTGAAGTGTGGATCAACAAATGGAAATTTAGCAAAGATAAAAATATCACATAAAGATAATACCATCACTAGTGCGTTGAACCGTGAGGATCCACGGGTTCTAGATGTAGACATAATATAAAAATAACAACAAACAAATTATACAACAAACTTACAAACGTATTAAACCCCAAAGAAAGAAAAGTAGAGCATTAAACCAACAAGATAAATAATATTATCAAGATGTGGTAGTTGTTTTGCTGCTGTTTATTCATGTATGCTGTACCGCATTTGTCCAAGCGTTGCAGGTATAGCAATGTGACCATAAGGCCGTTGTATTTCAAAATTACTAATATCTCCCAAAATATATTGGTCCTATCAACAAGCTGTTTTCACTAGCCAGTTCCTTAACAAAAAATACACAAATATGCCAAACTGCAGTAGTTACTTCTTTCGGAGTATTGTGTGAATCCATGAACACACATACATACACACATGCACAAAGAGACCTCTCTGCTTTTATAACATAGCCAAGCCACAGCATCAAACTCATCCATGTAGAAAAAAATGTTGCCATTTCACCATCAAACTCTGTTTTTTTCATTTCGCTGTGTCCAGTGGTGAAAACAACAGAGCTTTGAGCTTATATCACCAAGGTTCTCATCCCATCGGGTCTGTCTGATGCTTTAGTCAAAGATCCTATGGTGGTAGTTTTTGTTACCGTGGGAGACCAGCAGCGTGACTCACTACTCCCTCTAAATGGGATGGTAAATGGTCTGCACTTATATAGTTCTGTTCTACACCTTGGTACTTAAAGCACTTTACATACCCTCACATTCACCAGTAGGCGGCTATTATGCTAATGTACCATGCAAGTCACTGCCATACCAGCCCCGACTGGGAGCAATTTAGGGTTCGGTGTCTTGCTCAATGACACTTCAACATGTAGACCAGGATGGAGCCAGGATTTGAACCACCACCCCTTTGGTCATTGGACAACCCGCTCTACCAACTGAACCACAGCCATCGCCCTTCTAGTAGTCACATAAATAAAAAATATATTTGGCCTATATCTATGTATTCTAAACACTGTAAGGATCATTTTATATCATTTACTGAAATATTTGAAAGTACAAATACTGCATTAATTTCTGTATAACCAATAAAAGTCAGAGAAGTGGGTCAAAAGACGACTTTAAGCAGTGGATTTCCCATTTAATTAGATTCCATCATGTTTATTCTTCACATCTCAGCCTAAAGGTGGACGTGCACATGGTCTAATGAACCAACCAGGTGTTCAGTGTAGGCTGCAGGATACAGGAAGGACAGCTGCCGTGTGTCCTGGTTCAGCCCATACTTCAGACTTCCCGTCTACATCTGTGGATCATGTGCATCGCTGTCCTCACATAACTTCCTGCAGCCTTTTACTCCACTCCAACACGTGTCAGGAAACGGAAGTGCTCAGTCTTGGCCATTGTCTTAATCCATAAAACGACTAATTTAAGCACATTTCACGTCTATATACGTCTCTGAGGGGGCTTCTCACCGTTAACCTGACATTTCCTGTTTGTTACTCGGCACATTAAAGTGGGATAAATGACATCACCTTTTCCGACCACTTCTATTCAGTGCACACACGACATCATTTTCCAGACAAATAGGAGAAAAAAAGAATAAAATGAGCTCTTTGAAAGGTATTAAATTCCATAATAGATCGTCTTCCTACCACAGAGGTGGTATGTAGGGGGGATGCGCAAATAAATCAATACAACAAAGTGGGCTGTGCAGGGAAGAGAGACAGAGGGCTGAAATATTAACCAAGTGCCATCAGAACACAAGCCAAAGCCTATGAAATAGAGAATCCATTATGTGCAAGGCTGGAGTTGTCTGTGGAATTGGATTCAGTAACAGGACGGAGGGGGCGTAATGCTCGTTCACTGGTTTTATTGAGAACTCATTGCACGGCAAAATTGAGAAGCCATTGGTATCGATCAGCGACTGTACAAAAAGGAGACTGCGGGCTCCGAAAAAGGGCCGCTCTCACCCAGTTATTTTTCTCCATTTCCCTCCAGACCTAAATATACGGAAACATATCCTTACAAGCATTTTGTTTTATATTTTTTTGCTTATAGGTCTAACTTTATAATCTATCCCTCCGAATTATTCACTTTGCCGTGAACTTTATTTGCCTCCGCTGTTGCCGACTCCTTGTTTCTCCCTTCACTGGACTTTCACTTTTTTCTTCAACCATGTTTCATCTCTTGCTTCAGGGACCGTGCAACCAAATGAAACTTTCTTTTAAAGTCCAAATTGGGACCTGAAAGTAAATGTGATGTTTAAATCAGTACAACAGGGCCAAAAACCTTTTTAAAGGGGATTCAAGAGTTTGCTATGTCAGTTTGAGTTTTGTGCTGCACACGCCTACCCTTAGAGGACAAATGCTGCAGATACTTCTTTGTTTTGTTTTTTAGAAAAGCAGTGCAGTGTTTCACACTGTCAAGTTAACACCATCTAAATACTACTTACACACCCTTTACAAGAGAACCATTGCTGAACATGAAATCTGCCTGAAATCCACTCAGTTTTAACAACTTAATGTGAACACAGTCTGCTAACTTTAGCCAAAATGGCACAGATTCCTTTAAAACCTCTATCGGACTGAATAGGCAGATTTCTGTGCCAAGCAACGAATTGGAAACAATTGTGCTTAAAGAGGAGAAAACATCACATTTAATGAAGTATCTGGCAACGCTCTGTGTACACTAGACTACAGAGACTTAGGGTAAGATTATGTGTAAAATGGTTTGTGTGTCAATATACCTTAACAGAGTGATATTTTGCATTTTAAAATAGAATTATGCATTTAAAAACACTTCCCTGTGGTCTACATAAACTGTAAATGCTATGCTTGTGTCTAAATTCATTCATTCAACTCCACAGGAACTTCTTCAACCCTATTTCTGAGTAATGGCATGAAAAAGCTCATTTTGAGCGCCGGCCCTTTAAATGCACACCACTCCACCCCCTTTTAGATTGTTGACTATGCTTTGTGTCCCATTCAACCACTTGTGTTTGTTAATACAACCAACAACTGACCATTTTAGGTAATCAGCTTGAAGTTTGGATATATTTTCAGTTTTTGCTACATCAGCTGATAGTTTACATTATAGCTCTGTTTGCTTAGCTCTATTTTTTAGACAGAAAACAGCCACAACATAGAAAACCAACATAATGTCCCTGCACTTGAAAACCCTCAGCCTTCAGTCCATGCCAAAGTTTTTGCACATATGGACGGACAGACGATGAACTGATGACACCTTGGCGAGGGCTGAGGGTAACAAACCACCTCAGTTTTCTCTATGAATTGCGTTGTCAGTAGCTGCACTAAAGATCTGTTTGGAATCGTCCAAACAAAGTCAGAACTATCACAGTTTAGTCTGAACCGTGGATCAAAGAGATTAAGTTCACATAATAACTTTCACCTTCATAAACCTTATAATCAAACTCACCCATGTAGAAGAAACGCTGCCATTTCACCATCAAACTCTAACTCTAACTACTATTCTTTTCATTAGAGCTGTGTCCAGCAGTGAAAACAACAGGGTTTCTGGCTTTTATCACTCACTTTCACCAACTCTAAAAGTTGTCTGTAAGTGGTTATTACTCCATCTGCACAGTCCCTGATGCTTTGGTCAAAGGCCCCTTGGCACTACATTTTCGAAAACTGAACTTGCATGTTCAATAAAAATGTAAATATTGGAAAGTGATGGCATATGCTCCATTTTCCTCACGTCTGTGATGTGTTTGCATAATAAATCTGCACCTCAAACATAAACTCCAGGTGTATGAATCGGTGTATGACCTGCAGTAAATCAAAGTCAGCACTGATACCATTGGGATACGGACCAGACCGAAGTGTAAAGAATACACTTCCACATACCATCACTTATGGTAATACAAGTCTGCAGATGAACTTGTTGCTGCTTCACCTTCATTTGTTGAATGGATTGGATCTAAATATCA
>JAPSES010000044.1:1175277-1219153 GCA_029822895.1 Maxillicosta whitleyi | reverse complement strand
AAAATTATGTATAGCAACATTTAAGGAGATAAAATGTTTAGGTGAAAAATGTGAAATTATGCTCAGTAACACATGGACTTGAAACGGACATCACTTTTTTAAGCTTTACTCAAACGTTCAAAACATACAGTTTTCTACAGAAATTGATAAATAGTAGAACAAAACCTTATAGACATTTTGATCAACTATCCTTAAGATAAATTTTAGAGTAAAATATTGAAAAGTCTCTGTTTTATTGACATGAGAATGTGGTAACACATGGACGGGTTGCCATAGTAACACATAGGTATCTCTATACCATTGAATGCATCACCCAAAATATATCAAAAGATGATTACTTTCTCAAAGTTTCACTCAAATGTCTGAATTTTAAGTAATTGGAAAATTTTAAAATGTTATTTTTGTGGTAACATGTGGACACAAACTCACAAATGTTCATGAATATCAATAATATTCACAAAATAATGAAAATCTAATACTTGAAACTTAAGTTATCAATATAATCAACAGACTGAATACATTGAAAGCATTCTTAGGTATCATTTTGAGTGTCAAAAAGTACCATTGATATAATTGTACTTTTTTTTTTCCTTCAAATGCTATTTTAAAAAGGATAACATTTCCATAAATGGAAACCTTTAGCTAAAAACAGAGCCCACTGGATAAACCATACATGCAAACGTACTTTTTCATATTGATCCGACCTAGAGGAAGTTTCCAATGATTTAACAATTAGCAGTTAACCCACAGAAAACCAAATGGTACAAATAAAAATGTGTGTGTTTAGGTTAAATCTGAAGTCTGGGGGCTTTTTAAAGTCAGAGGACTAGATCACCTGTAGGTTGTATGTCACAAATGCCTGCAACGCTGCTATAGTTAAGAGTCTTCACACAGTAAATCTTGCAGCTTTCCTCAGGAAGTCTGATGGTTGGCTGTTTAATCCCCTGTTTCTCCTTCCAGCATGTTGAAGCGTCTTCAGGCAGGACACTGAACCACAGGTTGCCCCTGAAGGCGGCTTCTACTGGCATCTGACAGTGTGATTTTATATGCAAATGAGTGAATGAAACTCACTGTAAAGAATTAATGATGTATTTTCACAGTAGATAAAACTATACCATTGAGTCCTAATGGTTTCCAGATGATTTATTTGTTTTTTTCTAATTTTTCAGATGCATTCCAAGTCATTGTATCTAAAACAATATCCATTTAACATAAAAAATATGGCGCTCATTTGCCAAAATTCTCATTGTTTTTGTGTTGCCATGTGGACAGTATCACACTGACCCACACAGAAAAGTTTTCCTGCTCATTCACTATGCTATTAATCATAGTGACCCCTAAGATTTATGTCGGGGGGGCCCTCAGATGGACCACAGCCCAGAGGTACAGATTAAGAACATCTGGCCCAGCTCATTCCCAATTCACCTTTAACATCGCTTAGTTTCAATGTCAATGGATCGGGCTAATAAAGGGGAGAAGGCATTGTGTGCAATCTGAAATTCCACATTCAGCTGCAGTGTTTGGAGTTAGCACATCCAGCCTCATTTTGGAAAAACAAAATGGAGCCCAGCTCAGGAGACACAGCCAGTCATTTCCTAACGAGTTGTTGGCAAGCAAGTCCGCACCGTGCCTGTCCAGAAAGAAAACCCTTGCAGATAATTGGCCAGTTTCATAGCCAGGATGTTTTCTCTGGATTGAGTCTCTGTGAATTAACGAGCCGACCATCACAATGGGTCAGGTATATAAAAAACAAAACAAAAAAAAAAAACAAAAAAAGCAACGAGACAAAAACTGATGATGCTCAACAAAGCTAATGATGCCTGCCATTAACAGTAGGGACTCTGTATTGTCACAGTCAGCTGTTACATGATTTGACAGGAGCCACACCGGCTGTGTTGTGTACATCGCAGCTGAATTATCCGTGAACAGGGTGAGCAGCTTTAAGCATGTCTTAAATGTATGAGTACAGTCAAAGCAAAGCATTTTTTTTTAACCATTATTTAACCAGGAAAAAGCTCATCGAGATTAAAAATCTTTTTCAAAAGTGTCCTGGCCAAGTTCCACAAAATACAAGTCACAGCTGGACATCCACACTGAAAAGTATCCATAAAACAAATAAAAGTCAGTTGTAAAACCACTCATAAAACACTAAAACAAGAACATACATTAAAAAAAAAAAAAAAAAAAAAAAAAAAAACCACCATTGGTAATCTAAAAAGTATTAAAAGTATAACAATGTTCCTTTAAAGCATCTCAAAGCAGAATCTGATTCAATCAATTAAAAAAAACAAAAAAAAAACATCTATATCTAGATTTATTATTTTCCAATTTGGTTAAAATGACTTTGAATGTATTTAAATGAAGAGACCAGTCCCTTTAGTTTACACTCCTTCTGTAAAATGCAATAATTCAGACTATGTTTCCATTCTGACTGACATGAACAGCTCTCAAACACAACGAACCCATTTACATCACCATAAAAATCTCATAACTGGCAGATAATTGTAATAATCACATCTGATGCATTTATATGCACTTTAGAAATATGACAATCAAAAACCCTACTTTAGATGTTTTAGTCTATTATAGTGATAATGGACTCAAAGCTCCCAATATTATCTTCCATTTAAGTTTATCATTTATTTTGCATGTGTGGTGATTGATGATGATGATGATGATGATGATGTCTTTTGGCTTTTTTTTCCCTATTTGGGGTCACCACCACCACCTTCGCATGTGATTTGCTGTTTGTTTTATTATATATACTTTTACGTCGGATGCCCTTCCTGACACAAGCATGCTTGGGATCAGCACAATGAGACTTTCCCCCTTGTGGTTGTTGGGATAGTACCTTTAGAACCTTTCCCAAGGGATCACTTGAGTCGAACCGGCTACCCTCCGCACCAAAGTCAGTGGCGTTAACCCAGTCGCTATTTATTTTGCATGTGTAAAACAACAAAAATACATGAAGAGCATATTGGGGAGAAACACAGGTTCATTAATGCAATTTCTCCTAATCCGATTATTGCTGTTATTTTATAAAAACATATCAGATTATGCTATTTATAGATCACTTGAATAATCTGATAACTCCAGAAATCAGGTATTGATCACAGTATCAGTGTGCATGTAGTGTCAGTACATAGTATCCATCCTCAGCTGCACAGTTTTGGCAAAACAAGGTAGATTTTGTCACTAATTTCAAGACTTTATAGACAGTATTTACTGAGCAAAAACAAATGGTCACACTTGTGCTTTGTGTGTTTGGTTTGGTGGTTACTTCCACTGCTGTGCAGCTGTGTCTGTTCTGTTTCATGGAAGCACTGACGGCTGACAGTGAGTGGAGGCTCTGGCATAAATCATTGAGCTGCAGCAGAGAACGATACTATTATATCCTCAGACATGACAGGGAGTTTCATAGTTTGTGATGTCTGTTTTTGGATACATATTTTGTGTTCATATTCACACTCATTACTGGAAGTTGGATATGCTCATAAAATGTGTCACAGTTTAATTTCCAGATTCAGGATTCCTTTTATTGACTTTGTATACACAGAGCATATGCAACAACATTCTGATGCACTTGAAAATGATGGTAATTCTAGAGCAGGGATCTCAAACATGAGGCCTGGGGGCCAAATGTGGCCCGCCACAGGTTCTAATGCGGCCCGTGGGAATTTGCAAAGTGTAAAAAATCCACAGTCGAGGCTGTTGAACTCATTTTAGTTCCACATACAGACTAATATGATCTACAGTTAAATAATAACAGAATAATTTATCAAAAAAAATGACTATTTTCTTCTTCGTTTGATGTGAAAAAAAATTACATTATGTGTATAAATATTGACAACTTCATATTTTTGTCCTTGTTTTAGTGCAAAACATAAATATTTACATTTACAAAATATCCTGTAACAACAAAATGTGTATAACCTGAAATATCTAGAGAAAATTAAGCACAATTTCAACACTTTTCTGCCTGTTATTAAGTGTTTGTAGATCAGATCCATAATGAGCATTTATAAATAATACATTGAGCCACGTTATTGTTAAAATTGCACTTATTTTTCACAAGAAATGTCAGGGGTTTTTTCCCCACGTTATTCATTTCTTTTTTTGTTTGGTTAGATCATCAAAGTGTGTATTTTCATATTTTAATGGGTTTGTCTTCACTAAAACAAAAACAGATTTTGAGTTGTCATCATTTATATTATTGTGCAATTATTACATATGTTATTATTTTACTGGTCCAGCCCACTTGTGATCAAATTGGGCTGAATGTGGCCCCCGAAAAAAAATGAGTTTGAGACGCCTGATATAGAGTAAACAAAAGGGAAATAAACAATGCAACAATGTCAATAGTTTAAAAAAAAAAAAAAAAAAAAAGCAGTAAAACAGTATTAAAAAAAGACACATGCACTTCACCCATCTCCCATTTTGTCCCATTTTGTCAAGTCAAACATTCATACATAGTTAAAGTGTAGAGAACAGTGGGGGCTAAATCCAGTGGTTGTTGCACAGTTTAATATTTTCATTATTGCAGTGTTTATTATGGTTTCACTTCATTGGTGGTAATTTTCAGATTTTGTGGGAGTTTTGTCATCGTAGCTGTCTGCAGTGTGCTTAGGATGACTTTGTAGGTGGTGTTAGTGTGAGTATGAAATCACATATGATGGCCCCTGGGCAGCTGCTCTGTGCAGAACATAGACTAAGTGGACTTGAGGCTTCAGCACAAACAATGTGAGGTCACAGAGATCAGCCAGCTGAGTGTTATAGTCCATCACGCGGCAAATCCCCAGACAAGCCTGTTTTTCACTCATCTACTGTTACACTCAAACACTTTCTAGTTTGCAGACTCACAAAACAATATGTCATAAAATTAGGATGCGGTGTCCATGCCTATATTTAATTTAATTTAATTAATATTTAACGGGAAGGCTGTTTTTGAAATGTAGTAGGTTATAGATTATTCTGTATATGCAACAATTTGATTTACTCCACCAAAGTAATGGATTTTATTATGTTTCGTTGGGTTACTTTTCGATAACTTCTTTAAAGCCAATGTTTTTTCATTACCCTTACGTTGAAAGACAGGGCTACTAACGCAGAGGGTGGGTGGAGAACCAATGGAGGTGAGGTTAAGGAGGCAGCGGTTGAGGTGGTATGGACATGTGTGGAGAAGAGGGGAGGGTACGGAAGTGGGTAGAGCGTTAACGATGGAGGGGGCAGGAACACGAGGGAGGGGACGATGGAAGGATGTGTTTGAGGACGATATGAGGGTGGTGGGGTTGGAGAAGGAGATGGAAGGAGACAGAGGAATGTGGAAGAGAGGAATCCATGGACCGGTCAACCCCCGCCAGCGGGGAAAATGGCCGGTATAAAAATGTTGTGTATGTGTGTGTTTTACATTGCCATGTAATGTAACTGTCAGACTATAGACGATCCAAATTGGTGTTCGCACTTCCACCTCAAAAGATAAAAGGTTCTTCTTTTGATTCCCAGTCGCACCAGGCCTTTCTGTGTGGGGTTTGTCTGTTCTGTTCTCAGTTGTCCCCTGTGGTTTTCCTTCCCATCAACCACAGGTGTGTATATGTTACCCCTCCCATCAGTCCTCTCGACCAAAAATGGATGGACATCTGGAGTTGGTCCCTGAGTGCCGTCAATGGCAGCTCAATGCTCCTTATGTGCTAAATGGTGCTGTGTGTTTTAGGATGGGTAAGGTGCAGATATTTCCCCATGGGGCTAATAAAAGGAGTTAAAACTACCCTTTAATAACAACTGACACTTTTAATGAGAGCAAACATTATCAGGTAAACTAATTTATCCGATCCAAGCTGCAGTCGCCGAGGCTAAAAACACTTCAGTAACCTGAAAATCCACTGCAAACAAGGGATGTTTTTACAGCAGGAACGTCCCAGTGCAAAAATCAATGTTGGTGTACACATGCATGACTTTACAAGCTGTTGTCTGTATTTTTCTCCACATCTTAGTTGTGTGTAAAGGCCAGCAGATGATTCTCTCTTTAAGTTTATTGGTACTTAACTACCATACCCAGTATAACTTAAGCCCCTTTTACACAGCACTTCTATTTCACATTTATTCCACAATAACGTCTGTGTAAACACAATGGTTGAATCATTTGGACCCACCTTTATCTCTAATGCTTCAGGTGGTAGTAAAAGAGCCGTGATAAAGGTGGGATCGTGATTGCGGAACACTATGTAAAAGGAACACTTCCCGTTCCGCAACCAAGGTGTGAGGTTTTGATGACGGCAACCCCCGGCGTGACAGAGACAGCAGGTGCATATGGAGGCACTGGCATGATTCAGCTACAGCACCAGTGGAATGTAGCCGTGGTGGGCATGGCGCCGGCTGTGGCAGGCACGACGCTGGCCACGGCGGGCAGAAGCCGGGCATGAAGTCGGCTGCGGCGGGCACAAAGCTGGCCGTGGCGGCACAGGGCGGCTGCCGCAGAATCCATGCCAGTGCCTCCATATGCGCCCGCTGTCTCTCCAACACCAGGGGTATTTAAAAATGAGCGCTGCGTCACTGCCCCTTCGGTTCCAGAACACAGGTCCGCAGTGTAAATGGCCTTTGGCTTGGCTGTGTAAGTCAGTCAGTCTTGGAAAAGAGGCAACATCACATCTCGCTTTTTTTTCTGGGATTTCTGTATAAGTTTACTTGCATGAGCCAATTTTAGTATTAATTACTAATGAGTTATATGGGGTGTCAGCTAGCATGGTAATTAACCCAGAGGATCGTAATTAGTGTTTACACATTTCACAGCTTTTGCATTCCTGTTTTCACAACAGCTCTATGAGTTCACCTTTATTAAGTAGCTGAAATTACTTAATATGTAAATTAAATTTATTAATATGACACTGTTAGTGGATGTGGTCTGGGTTTACAGTCAGTTTCAGGCTCTCCATCTCCACGTTAGTCCAAGTTTGGGATGTTGTTTCCAAAAAAAGAAACAATATGACAGCGGCCATGTCGAGGCTCCAGAGAATCAGGACACAAACCAGTGGGTGGAATCACGGAGCCTTTGTCCACTATTTATAAGTGACCCGTGTCTCAGCGATCGACTTGACTGCATTTGCTGGAGGATGAAAAGATGCAAAGCAACAGAAATACTGTTGTTTTCTATTTTTAAGAATGTCACCAAGGAAAGTTCAGCTTTAACCCTTTGAATCCACCAACGTTTTTGATTCGTTACTTTAATTGTATATTTCACATTGCAGTTCCATTTATTGAATAATTTTGCCACGTTATGTAGTTACATGACGACTGTAGTTGTTTATTAAATGCTTTTCTGTCCATATAAAAGAACATTGTCTCCAAGTATAAATACTGGAAGAAAAACAGTGAAGATATTACACATAGCAACAAAACATTCATAGAATCATTTCCCACCAATCCATGTTCTCCTGCATCAGGTCGTCTTTTGAAACTCCCACAGCTCGGTGCCTTTTTAGTTCTAGAGCGGAAAAACAACTCTCCAGACGCATTTACTCTCAGCAGAGGCCATCCAATGAAGCAAACAGATATTGAAGATTCATTTACACTTTTCTGCACCCACACACTCTGGCCTCTCTGCAACGATTGCTCTCATGACTTGTTCACAATTTGCCCAACCATGTTTTTTTTTTTAGCTTCTAGCCCGCTACAGTGTGAACTTGGAATGATAAAGATGGGAATTGCAGCATGCGCGCGCTGGCATTCAAAACTTATTCCTACTTATGCTTAATGCTGATCCACTTATCTCTTCGCCTTTGCATTTATGTGCATCCATTTGTCGGTAGTGGTGTATACTGTTATTGACACTGACCCTACTGTTGCTTACTTGCTGGAACATTTAATGCTGAGGGCTGAATTCCTTCCCATTAGCAGGTACACATCCCCTCTACATTCCTGTTATATGTGAGTCTGAGAATGGACTTGGCATTTCAAGTGCAATAACAGCCAATAATTAGCTTTCAAGTGGATACAGTGCAAGAATGTTCTACCTTGTGCTGTTGTAAGCGTATGTGGTTTGATGAGATATGATAATATAAAAAGGACATGGTGTGTTTTGAGTGAGGTAGAGAAGGTTTAAGTGTCATTTAAGCAGCATTCCTAAAACCTTTACCACTAAATATTAAATTAATGAGTCACAAAAACTTTCTGAAGTTAAGTTTTAAACTCATCTGATAAAATCTTCATTCCGAATGCGTCAGAATGAAGTAAGACTTAATTGGAATGTCCTCATCAATATTCTTATCCCACTCTGTACCTTCTTCTCTGCATTCATTTTGTTCCCTAAATGATCTGCGATATATTTCCATTACCCTGGAAGTCTTAATTTATAGGAAAGAACATGCAAATTCTTGAGCGCAGCACATCCTGCCTCATAAATGTTAACTAAACTAAATAAGTTATTTAATGTATGGATAGTACAAGGCTATTACAAAGGGTCAGATCAGGTTGGCTTTAGAGAAGAATAAGTTGGTGAACTTTTAATATGCGTGTGAATTGTTCCTGGCGGATCCTGCTTTGCCTGCAGACGACAGCTTAAATGTGCATACGATGTCATGACCATAGCCACAGGACACAGGAAGTGGTAATGGAGTGTAAATAATGCACATGAACAGTTGCATGAACAGCTGTAAGGTTGATTCATATCAGTTGTGTTTATTGAGGATGCTATTCCCAGCCCACTCACCGCGTTGCACACAACAACCTTCGCCGACTCCTTCCTGACAGACTCGGGGCCCCTGCTCTTTGGCCTGTCCACCTGCTCTAAAGCTGCGAGAAACAGGTGTGCCGACCACTTAGCGCTCCAACAACCCATTACCCACAGCCTGTTTAACAACTGCAAATAGCTCATTACCTGCATAAGTTCTTTGACCACTCATGTCTTGACTTGAGCTGCTGACTCAGTTCTGCAGTGCATGGTAGGTCTACCAATCTAAAGGCAGTTGTTCATGACAAGAGCCCAGTGTTTAAAGTCAGTGCAAATATGACCGGTAGTTGGAAGAATGCATATTGTTTCTGGTTTAAAGTTGCTTTCCAGGTAGCTGTAGTTGACTTACAGTGCTTAAGAAATGTATTAGACCACCTGTCATGAAAACAAGAAAACATAAATAACTTCATAATATATCAAAAACTTGTTACAAATTAACAATTGTAGTATTAGTCATTGAATAATAACCAAAAATGTCAATATTTAGTGTGTTCGCCTTTGGTGCAGATAACAGTTTACATTCTTGCTGCCATTGTTTTTATGTAGTTTTACACATGAATGAAAGATAATAACTGGAATTCCTGAAACTTCACAAAAAATAATAATATTAATAATTTGTTGCTGGAGTTCCCTTTGCATTTTTGGAAAACATTAAACTTGAACATTTATGGATAGCACCAATAGTGATATTTTAGTATTAAAGATATGGTTTTGATAAACAGATCTTGAATATACTGGTGGATTGTCCATTATAGCACCATAAAAATATACTTTGGTAAACAGAAAAACTGTAAAATTATGGCAACAGTGGAAAACCCTTTATATTGGGTGGAGGTGGGGTCATACATTTGTTAAGCACTGTAAGCATTTGGCCTTTTAAGCCCTATGTTATAATGTAAACATTTCCCATTTCTGTCTCAAAACAGGCAAAATCTTTGTTGGGAACTATGATTTTTATTTTGTATCATTGCACACTTCATTTCTTAAAAGTTAATTTCAGCCTCAATTGATGAACCCTTAAAGCAGCGTATGATGTTGTCGTGTTATGTAAAACCTGAGTGATAGCTTAAGTATCACAAATCTGTTAGTCTTTCCGTGATTGTGCACCTGATTCACTTCCTTCACAGTGAAGAACTTCGAAGTTGACTCCATCACAAGCAGTTGCAGTACGGCCGCAGTAGCAACAAACGCAGAAACAGTTTAAGGCTTCCTGCTGCTGCGGCTGCTTGGAATTCTGAAAAGGCCTGAGTGATGGTTTGGTACATAAACAAACAGACTCCTTATGATGGAGTCAAGTTCGAAGTGATCCGAGTGCATAATCACGGAAAGACAGACAGATTCATGATACTTAGGCTGTCACTCACAGATTTGATGAAACATTGGTGATGAACGTCATATGCCGCTTTAAAAACATGTTCCCTTGGTGCTTTCGTTGTTGTATGTCACACGTTACAAATGCAATGAGACCACAATGACCTATCAAGTAAAAACCTATTAAATGGAAACACCAAGAAAGAGAGATATAATATAGTATGCGCACTTTTGCCACAGGTTTTTGGTATCTATACTTCTCTTTCAGTTAAGAGTGTGTGCTTTTGCCTCCTCTGAAGATGTGTGAGGTTGTGATGTTGATCTCATGTCAGAGCAAAAGATTTCACCAACATACTCAAAAAATAGTTAAAAGAGGGTTTATTATAAATTTAGACATGCATGAATAGACTTCTTTCAGACACTGCTTCTTTGCTGTATGGGGAGATATGTATAAAAAAACAAACACTAAATAAAATGTTTGACCCTGCTCTTCTATAATATGTACAATGGGAGAGAATGAGACTGGCTCTTTCAACAAAGTTCATCTGAAGTGACTTTGAGGCTCTAGCCGTCTAACTAACATCCAAACCAGACCATTGATTCGGCATTTATGTGGACATCTAAATAGTATTTTAGTCCAGCATAAAGTCTAACTAATCTTCTCTACTTACAACCCCCTTCAGTTGTTCATAGCAAAAGCCTACAAGCCAACATCTTACACATGCTAATGGTGACATAGATTTTTGCAAGGACGAATACCCACAAACAGAAAAAAAAACAACAACCTTGAAAACAACCGAGATGTACTTCTATTGGAAATCAAAAGGACCTGTGAGGAAATGAAAATATGCAATACAGCCTTTGTTGATGGGAAGGAGAAACCAATCCTGCCAAAACAAAACAGCTGTTAAAAAAAAATCCCATCCTTTTCCTGTCCATGAAATTGCCAGGTTTGCACTATAGCGGCATCATGGTTGATGTTTTCCATCAACAACATTTGACAACAACACAAAACATATGACACCTCCCCGAGGGACGATGTCAGATGATGCCTGCAACAGTCATTGTTACACTTAATGCGTTAAACCTCCCACTCCCCTCCGTTCCCCCAAATATAACCATTATTCACCACTCATGGTCCAACCTTGCGTGCAATCCCGTGATAGCACCCCATTCACCCAAACTTCAACCCAGCTGACTCCCTCAGAGTGATGGGCAGCAGGGCTATTGTCTTGTGATCGGCACGAAAGCCTGGACACTCGGCTCGGTCTGCCTCAGGAGTCACAGTCACCAGTGTTTTTGCGTGCTGCACATTCTCCCTGGGGTCACGCCACGTCCCTGGTCATGGTGGAAATACCATAAATAAAGAGAGACAGTGGAGAGAGGAGAACAATGAATCCCCCCCCCCCCCCTTTCTCCTTTCCCTGCTTCCAGGTCTGTCTCTCCTCCCCGTCAGCCACTGGAGATGTTGTAAATCAGAGGAGGGCAGGGGCGGGGAGAAACCTGAGCCGAGAGCAAGAGAGTAAGGCAAGGAGACATAAAAGTGGGAACCTGGCTTTCTGGCCATTCCTGTCATCATTAGGGAGCGTGGGAGACAAAGGGAGGAAGAGATGATGATGATGCTTGCCATAGACTAAAGGGGGGGCATGCTTTAGGATGGACGTACAGTATATAAGGAAAACAGAAATACACATATAGTCCCTCTTGTGCCTTTTCCGTCAATTGTAGTCACTCGTGCAGGTCATAAATCTAGGTTGGGTATAGGTTTAGTTCTGACAGCACTGCTGCACAGGGACAAAGGTAATCCAGCAATAATTTTCCCCGAACAAGGGATTTTGATTTCTACCCTGTCAGGGGGGAGAGAGCCAAAATCATCTGCAAAGGGCTTTCTTCCAGCACAGTGCTGCCGAGCCTACAGCCAAGCTATGTCCTTGTATTCGCTGGGATAAAGCCATCTCTGACAATGGTGGGAAAAAAAAAAAAAGAATTGCTGATGGAGAAGGAAGAGGCTTGAGAGAGGCAGTGATGAAAGGGATAAGGCAGTGTATGGGAGTGAGTGCGATGGCTGAATGGTTGCACCTTTGTGTCTCCTTCTTTGTGAGTCACTACGCACCCATTGCCATACCAACCACAGTCACAAAATGATGCAGTAACAGAAGGAAAAGCCTTCGAGAAATGTAATAATAGTCATTTTTTCGCGTATTTCTTTTAGCTTTAAAAGAACCTGCAGACACCTTAATGTGCTACCTAAACATAATCACAACTAAAGAAGAGAAAACAAAACAGAGACCGTATAAAAGAAGGGGAAGTAGCCGCTGCGATATTATCCTTTGGTTTTCATTCGGCCCTTGGTACCTTGTTCTGATTTCCACTGATGCTATCAGTTCAAGTGGACGCAGCGGAAACCAGGGACCGCCAACTACTATCAGATATAATTTACCCATCACCCTGGTTGTGGTTCCAAGTGAGCCACAGTGATTATGTATTTGACATAAAATCATGCAGATTACAGATTGGTGCTTCCAGAATTGTTGGTGTTAAACCTCCTGCATGTACATGTGTATAATCAGGTACCTCCACCACAAGATTCTAAGTCTTAACAACTACATTCTCATTTGATGATTGACAAAATAACTTGGAATAATCTTTTATTTCTGAAATTACATCTTGGAATTGTATGTTTCCTTCGGCATTGCTGCCTCACTTTCGGGCGTTTGAGTATCACAACATGTTTATGTTGTGTTACTATGACAACCAGACACCCTCAGGTAGGCAGGTAGATGATACGTGAAAGGCAATGTATTGATCCCAAACTGGAAAAAGTGGCTTGGGTTTCATGGAGCAGGAGGAGAACACATGTAAACAACACAGTGGAGCTTTGGAAGAGCAAAGAGGGATGGATGAAATGTATTAACTTATCGAGTTAACGTTGGTTTCATGAAAACTGTGACTATGTTTCAAACTAACACATTTATGTGAAACAACAGGTGGTTACAACAACTTGACCATGTGATAAAGTGTTATGTGATTTCTTGAATGTCAACTCTACATAATGTATAAACCAAGAAGCCATGTAGTTAGTAAAATATTCACACCTTTGACCCAGAGGTGATCATATTTGGACAAAAGCGGCAGTCATGCTGAGCTAATTCCAAACCCCAACTTACTGATGTAGTAAATTGGTAAACTTTATTGGCACAGGTCACTTTAGAGTTTTGTTAGTATAATTAAAGGACATTAAACTAAAGTTGATTTGTGTGTCAATTTAATCACACAAAGAGAATATAACATTTAGCTAATCTGCAACTCTGGCCCCGCGTTGTGCTTGTCAAGCAAGAAATATATTTGTTATAGGGAAAAAAATGATATATATAATTTTTTTCGTATAACAACTAACAAATATATATATAATTTTTTTTCCTATAACAAATATATTTCTTGCTTGACAAGCACAACGCGGGGCCAGAGTTGCATATTAGCTAAATGCTATATTCTCTTTGTGCAAAACTATCCACTATAAGTAATTGTATAATATAATGTTAATAATAATAATAACTTTATGTATATAGCACCTATTTTAAAAACTGAGATTACAAAGTGATTTGACAGACAAAGCAGAAAGGTACAGCTAAAACAAACAGACTAAAACAGACAAAACGGCACAATAAAAGATGTACAGCAAACATGAAAACATGGCAATCCGAATAAATTTGAGTGTAATAGAAGAGATGGAAAAAATAACATGATGCTGTCAAATGAAGGAATGAAATAAAACAATGTCATGTATGTCAATATCCATGAATACAAACTAACATTCACTTCACTTTACATGCAGATGATTTTCAGAAAACAAAATGACTGTTCTTTAATAAAGAAATTCAGTGTAAGACTGGGAGCAAGGCTTTTTGTAGCTAGTGGCTATCACCAGTATTACCCCTATTTCTGCATTGGTTAAAGTTTGTGACTGATGTCTCTAGACTAATTAGTAGGCTGAAGCTAGTCAAACTAAACTGTGATAACAGGCTGAGTAATTAAATAACCTTCTTAAAACAAGTAGAATAGAACTGCGGAGCTGTATTTCTCCTCAAAAAAATCACCCACAAAGTCTTCTATTATCCTTAAAATTGCATTAACGGGGGATTAGTTTTCGAAAGCACCACCAGTGCATTTATTAGCAGGATCAAATTAATGAAATGAGACCAGAATGGCTCGTCGAAAAAAATGTATTGACTTAATATTCAGTCCGTCAGAGCGGGAGCCTGCATCTCACAGCTGCAAGTCGCAAAATCCACACTGGCTTCAATCTGAAGACATGGTTGTCGGCCCTTGGTAGCAAAAGAAAAAAAAAAAAAATGCAAAAATCAATACACTTTCACCGCAGCCACATTGTTGAAATTTGGAGGTTAATTTATGTCCTTCCTATTCGGCTACTGTTAATGTAAGCTGTCAAGGTAGGTTTACTTAGTTACAGCCGTCTCCCGCTGACTTGACATTGATCACCATCCCTCTAGGCCCAGGTATCTCTATCTTAGAGGTAACTAAGCCTTGTGGAATGCTCTGTGCCCCACTCCCTGACCCCTGTGAGTGTTTGGACGTGGCTCTCACCTATCATCTCACATTTTCCCCTTGAGGTAGTGAGGCTTAACCCTGACAGTCTGTGAAGAGGGTTGAGGTGGAAAGGAAAGCAAAGCAAAGCCAGCGCTGCTTTCCTCTGGACTCTTTACATTGCTCACTAGAAAAGGGAGGGGAGTCATGAAGCAGAGCGCCGAGAGGCATGGAATCGAGCTTGCTGTAAAAAGAGAAAGCTCCTTAAGGGACCTTTAGGGGTTATTCAAATTGGCGCGGTAGAGAAACCTCGATACTGTCGGAGCATTGAGAAAGGTAGTGTTTTTTTTTTTTTTTTGGCATTGTTTGTTCGACTTTTGTTATTGCGGGAGTGCACGGAGCTCAAGGTTTTCCAGGTTTCGGCTAATTAGTTAACAAAGTCTCTCTTCATTACTGAGTGATTTCCTACCATAAAACGTGAAGAGAAAGTGTGCCGCAATTAGCAGAGACAAAAGCAAATCAGGGCAGAACAAAGTATCCATAATTGATTGTTGTTCAGGGTTGTTGCTTCATTTTTCAGTGGATGCTTTCAGAACACATGTTGTGTTGACTATCCTGCAGGCATGAAAACCTTCATCTGTAATCAGATTAAGGTGTATCGACATTTGCAAGTCAAATTTCCTGTTATTTATTTATTTATTTATTTTGTGTGTAGGAATCAATAGGATGTGACCCAAAATATTGCAAGAAAATAGTGCAAGGTAATATATGAATCTGTACTTGGTAAGAAATTCTGACAAGTGACTTTACGGATGTGGTTTATAAGGAGACAAAACAATGTGTAAAGCAGCTGTCAAACAAAACTGAATAACTCCTCCCCTACAATATAAAAGCCATTATCTCTAATGTCTTTGAACTCTTGTACTGAGAGCTAAGGTGGAACTCTCATGTGTCAAATTTGTGGCGGCTAGCCAACCAAGCGGAAGAGGAGTCAAATACCCAACCACTGCTACTGTCAGTTGCTAATATATTTCCTACATCTTCACCATTGACTTTTTTAAAAGGAAATGGCTGATATAGATGTCACACGCTTCTGCTATCTTTTAATTTGGTTTGGAATTTCATTCTTGAATGCAAAACGCCTAGAAAGGTGTCCTTAAAAATGTCAAGAGAAGACGGATAGAAGGCTAAAAAAATCAATCTTGTTGTTGCGTTTCTCTGTAGTCGATGTATGTCTGTGCTGCTTTTAGCTGTAAAACGAGTTGCTTAAAGGAGAAATGGGTTCTCTCCGATGTATATTACAAATAAATCAAGGCAACAGGTACTTTAGAAGCCAGAATGTACTAACATATAACAGTGTGTAAATCTGATTCATTACAAAATAGACATTTCTTTTGTGGTTGTCACATCAGACGAATTCAGATGTTTATTAGACCGTTTAACAATATAAATAAAGCATTTTCCCATATCACTTTGTTTTATATATATTTTTGTATCATATTTGATACGTTGGGCGTTTTTATAAAGCACCTTATATTCCTGCAGTATCAAATTTGGTACATATGGTTTAAAGAATAAGGAATAAAGAATCAAGTATCTAAATTGTTTCAGTACATGAAGTACATATTTTAAAAAAAATAATTAAAAGAATAACAATAGAAATGTTCTTCTTAACGTACTGTTTTTGAAAATTAAAAAAATATCTGTCGTAGCAGATATGATACAAATGGTTTTATAGGGTCATCAAAGTCATTTGCATGAATTTCACAGGGTAATCACAAGGTAATCGTGGTCAAACTTGTACACATTTTGCATTTTAAGTTCAGTGTTTTTGAGATTTGGAGGATTAAATATAAAACGTAACATTTTCAAAAGATGCAAAATGTACAATTAAAGACTTCAGCTGAATAAATATACCATAGGCTTCATGTAACAAATAAACAAGTTGGATACATCTTGGTTTAAATTGTGTAATTACCCAAGGAAATGTTAAAAAAAAAAAAAAAAAAGAAAGAGAGAGAGAGAGCTCAGACCAGCCTGTTCAGCAGCTGCTAAAAATTGCAGTTTATACTCAGAGTGGCTTTAAGTGCGCCACTCTTTACTCCAGATTAGAGATATACTTAATTAATTTTTATCTTCCTTTATGCCACTATAGCCCTTGTTACATACATGCGTGGCTAAAAGCTTCATTTAAATCAGAAGAGCCACTGATAAAATATGTGAAAACCCCCATTTTCAGACAGTGACAGCTATGTTGTGAGCAAAGAGTGTATCTCACTATTTATTGCCACCTCCTATTAAAATGAGAACATCTTTGCTGTGAGTGTTATTTTGCTTTATTAGATCCATTTTCAATACTTACAAATGAGCTGGCTGCATATATTCATAGTGTAATTACTTTCTCTTTCCAATTTGCCAGACACAACAGCTCTGTGCTGGAAATATAATGGGCTATTTTGCATCAAATGCAACTAAAGTAATAACAGAATATTAACTTACCTCTCAGCAGGAGTCTGATGAGATGGGGTCAAACTCAATGCAGGAGACAAAGCTTCTAGCATTTTGTTTCCCTGTTTCTTTTAACAATCAGTATGTGAAACAGCATTGTCTGATCTGCATATGTGTGTGATAATTACTCCCTGGAAGCGGACATGATGAAACACCGGTATGAAATAGCAAATTCTATCATGCTGAAATCTCCCTTTAGATTTCAGTCCCTGTTCTTTTTCTTCTTTTCTTTAATTTCATATGGCTTTCTCATCATACCCTGGCAAAATCCATCTGAAGGAGAATGAGTGGAGGGGAAAACAGGTCTCGCATATGTTGAAAAGAATGTCATTTTGTTATTCCTGACGTGAATAAAGTTCTCGCATGTTGCATATTCATGCCGACGAAGCTAGAAAATCAGGCATGTCAGCTGATCTCCGCTTTTTCTTCGCTCCTTTCTAGCCACATACCACGTATTCTTGCTCAAAATAAGGCACCTAGGGCACAGCAACTAACCGCTAGGCTTGAATGGCTCCTGTCACACACCATAATAGCTTGTATGAAAGGCCAGGGCTGCCTGTTAACGCCAGGTGAGAGCAGGAATGGAGTTGGAGGAGCTTGTCTGGAGCAGAGACAATTTTGTTCAGGCAGCTTTGTCAGTATGGGAGTTGGTGGGGAGGGCCATAATTGCTGCTGCCTCCCCCTCCTCCCCCTACTTCTCCACAGAACCCTAGTGCACACTGGGAGAATTGGAAGAGTCATTTCATCTGTGAGGAAACCGAACGGATGGAGGCTCGGTGGGGTGGGAAAGCAGCGAAGGCTAAATTACAGAGCAGCACAGTGTGGCAGCCGGGTGTGTACTCTGACCCTCAGTCTGTCCACCACTTGGAACCTGGAGAGGAGGCTATTTTGATGAAGACGCACATCTATGGCCAGAATCTACAGGCGGGTTGGAGACAATAACATAGCATTTGGAATAGTCTCATGTGATCCACAGCAACAATCATGCAATAAATAAAACCTTCTTTGTGATTATATTGTCTAGTGGTGTCGAAGAACAGACGCAATTTTGTGTTCCAAGTGTTTTTAAGATATTTTGTAGTCCACAAATGTTCACCGTACATTTATTGTTAGAGGAGGCATTACCCTTGTTGTTGATCATAGTGCTGCTTTTTTCTGTTTTGGTGTAGCGGCGTTGTAGAATGGCATTTGCGAAAAAGGACATTGCTCATAAATTACCGGTGGAATCCATCCCACTATTTGTCAGTTATGTGTGATAACTGGCTCTAAAACTGAGGAGGTCCTCAAATTGAAATGCAATTTTTTAAATTTTTTGTTATCATTGCGTTCCAAACAACGGCACTTTAAACAAATTTTCACAGGAAAAAAAAGTCCTTAACAAGAGCAAGTAAACTGCAAGAAATTCTGAAATTAAATTTACTATTAAAGTTGAAAATATGTGGAAAAAAACAAAAAAAAACAATTAAAATAATCCCTTTGCAGCTCTGATTTTGTCAAGGTGACTGCAAGGTTGTGGTCAAAAGTTCGAAGGAAAAATATCCCAAAAGGCACCAAACCACAATTATCTGGTCAAATTAGACTAGTGTTCACCAGCTACAACACAGATGGTGTGGTGAGCTTCATTTCTCTGAAGCAGGTTCAAGTGTGTCAATGTGATGCTTCAAAAATAAACCAGACAATACAGAAAAGATTAGATGCAGATTTTAGACTCTTATTTAGGTCTCTACAGATGTTAAAATGCAAATGGATAGACTGTTTTCACTGTTCATTTCTGCAACCGTGAATATGTGTAATAGTAATATATGCAAAAAAAATAACCAAAATGAATTTTTCCTGTTCACACTGGATTAAAAAAAAACATCCTTACTTGGTTTGATAAATGTTAAATATTAATTAACCCATAAATACCCAGTGTTACTGTTGTGAATTCCTTTGAATGAATTTTTCACTATATTTAACCTTTCTTATGTGATTTATCACTCATTTATTATAAAATAACCCCCAGTAAATCATGTATTTTCCTCTTGTTTAATTTCTTATTGTGAAAACTCAATAAATTCAGAGGTTATCATATCATAACAGAGTAAAAAAGGGACTTTTTTTGAGCAAATCTATCATTTACTGAACATAAATGAAGTGTCTCCATCCACTCTCATTGATCCAACTCTATGGGTTTTACTGGTGAATCAATGTTGTAGAAGATGACGGTGTATCTATGGTAACTGCGAAGCCTCTGAACATTCAAATGGGTTGTATCTGATGCCCATGAAAATACGTCAAACTGTATTTTACACCATTTATTTACATGTATTGATAGCATTAGTGGAGCAACAGGTATTAAACAGTTTATATCAGTAGATGCTTTTGGTCGATGGCGGTTGTTTGGGTCTTTATGCTTTAAAATCAGTCTGCCTTAAGCAAAATAATATGGAATAGGACTAATGAATCAACATGTATTAAACAGTTTAGATCAATAGGTTTTGGTTAAAGGTGGATGTTTTGGGTCTTTATGGCTTAAGAGTCAGTTTTTATCATATTTCATGTCTACTTTTTCTGTATTAATCCTCAAAGACTTACTGGTTTAAACATTTAATGATTGTCCGTCTGTTAATTCGATCAGTACATGTAAATAACAGAGGTAAAATGCAGTTAATTAGTTTTTCATAGTGATCAGAAATGATCCATTTGGATGTTCAGAGGCTCTGGAGTGAAAGTGAAACCACGTTGACTTCTGTATTATTGATTTATCAGTAAAACCCAGGTAGTTTGACTAATGACAATGGTTGTTGACACTTATTTTAACATTCAGTTTAATGATGCATTTTGCAAAAAAAAAAAAAAAAGTCACTTTTTCTTTCAGTTTTCATGTTTCTTATTCAATAACCTTTGCATTCCCTCTGAGCTCTTATGAACATCAACAACTACATTATCAGTGAATTAAATAAGAAGATGAGTTTCACTGAAAAAACGCCGAGGATGATATTTTTGATAAAGGTTAAATGGATTAAACCAATTCCTTGTATCTTTAATAAACCCTGCGGTTGAAGCAATTTTACAACACTTCTTTGACCATGTTCAGATCAGTTGAAATGCACGTAAGAATAATAGGCTTTTTGGTGCAGAAGCCTTGAAATGACTATACATATGTCTGTGGTTTGCAGGGGTGCGTAATAGGATCATTTTTCTGTCTGCTGGGAGCTCATGTCCACCTGCTGAGCACCACTGGTCCAGAAATTAGCATCCAAGCATGAAAACCATGTAAAGCACATGACATCTGTTTTAAGACAATTACTATAACCCTCGAGTGAGATTTGATCTTCTCACTCTGGTTTAATATGCTTGGATGTACAGTACAACGCGCCAATGAAAGCGCATTAAGAGTTCCTCTATGTCCTCATCCCCTTTTAAAAACCAACAGACAGCCAAGCCATAAAACCCTAAATTGTGGCGAAACAACTCAAATAAGCATTTTATCGCCCGCTCTCATACCCCACCTCTGATATTGGCGAGGCGCTGTCTTCAGAGAGTCACGGCCGGAGCCAACGGTGTGCATGCCAAAGCTAATCCGGACTCATTACAAAATACAATCAGTACATGAAACCAGTTGAATGGTTAAAGCCCGGTAGACAGACAAGAGGTTAATGTCTCCTGTGACGCCCCAATCTGCCCTTCTCATCATGACGTGTGGTGGCAAATAGACAGGGACGCCCCAGCCCACTCTGTCTTCATACACCCATATCAATTCCTCAATTTGCAGAGCGAGCGTAGGGGGGAACAGAGGGCGCGTCTCGCTTCACAGCCCCAAAATTAATAGGGGGCCCCTCATTATGGAGAAACAGCAAAGACAAAGAGGTCTCAGAGAGGAAGGGTGGCTAGAGAGGTGGATCTTTCTATAATGAGATGAAGGAAAGCAGGAGGAGAGGAGATGATATATGTATGGTAGAAAAAAAGAACTCCGGGCTGAGATCCGTCCACGGGATTGCTTGTGTTTTCTTGAACTCAGACTGCAGGATCCAATCCAAGCTGGGAAACAGCCTGCGAGAGAAACAGGAAATTAGTTGCCCTCTTAATAGCAGCCCCGCTTTACCTTCTCCCCCCCTTTTTTTTATTTTCGCCCTTTTATTCCCCCTCTCTCCATCCCTCAGGGAGGTTGGGTAACAGCCAATCTCATTGAAAGGCAGATCAATAAAGAGATATATTGTCATCTCAGAGCGCCACCCTCTTAATCAATTAATCTATAATAGAATCCTTTCAGTGGAGCGTCTTAAAGGGCCCGTCCTCCCATTACCAGCTCTGGGTCACGGAAAGGTGCAGACGTATAGGACTCTCATTACGAGTAATGGGGGGAAAAAAAACTGGCATCGTTTCAAGAGCCTGGCTGTAGATACAGGTGATATGCATTTAATGGCATTTCAAGGAAACACTGCTTATATTTTCACCAAAAAATGGGCCAAACCTACCAAGATTACAAGCTAATGAGTTATTATTCATGCTCTGCTGCAACATCAGATACAGGATACAAGTGCGCAAGGCTGCATGTGACTCCTAAACCATACAGGCTGCTTGTTGCACAGTATGCTATTGATGCTATCTTAGTACAATGTTATTTTCTGCTTCAAGCTTTTGCAATATGGTAGCGGCTATAACCACATAATAAACATTCCATCACGGTCAACCATGCGGGTGTTGTAGAAATACTAAAAACAAGAACGTTCCCTGTCGAGCCAGTAGTGTTACAGGGTAAACTTGAGGTTGGTTCTTCCAAACTGCAATCTTTTATTGTGATGGTGCCGTATTTGCACGTTTTATTGTACGCCCAAATCGAATGAATTCACCGAAAGTTAATCTTTAACATCGACAGCTGTGGGCGTACATACCCCTCAACTTTATCAGCTCTAATTGTAAGTGTGCAAAATTGCCTCTTGAATACTCCCAGCTATATCAGAGCTGCAATCACTGTTGCTTGTACATGGTTTTCTGGTGATTTATTTCCAGAATAGAAATGTGTGTCCTGGAAGATGTTGGTTCAGATGTGTACTAGGCTGAACGGTGTATAATTTCATATGGATTTCTAAGGACAGAAGAGTCCAGTCTGGCTTCTTGCAATGAACGAAACTGTCGCTGTTTTGAGGATCCGTGTCTGTTTTATTGGAAGTTTAGGTCCTATAGGCCCGACCACATCCACATTCCTTCAGTCTATACGGTGCTTAAAACTTGTTGTCAAATATCAGACTGAGAACACACCAACTAGAAGCAATTATTGTCGTCGCTTGTGCTTGGACGGTCAGTGCTCGTCCTCTGGGAGGGCACAGATGCACCACTAATCACAGAGGCTGGTTTTTATAATCCGCAAAAGAAATAAAGTCTGAACAACTGAACTGTGTCCTTTTTCATTTAATGAATACCTCCAAGGTCACGTATTATTTCAGCCACCGAGGTGAATCGTATCTATAGGTGTCCCTGGACCAGAAATATTGTTATTTGACAGTCCATGAATCACAGTGCTACAGGTTTGACCTACACGTGGTTCACATCTCTGCATTAAACGGATGCTTTATGTATTTACTCTAGTAAATGTGCAAGTTTTTTCTTCAAAACACTTCACACTGCTGAGCGTTGGATATGCACTGGCTTTAACGCTTAAAGACCTTGTACTACTTTTGTGGCACTTCCCAAATTTTCATCTTTATTTTAACATTAAGTGATATATCAATGGTAAAATGGTAAACAGATTGAAGTTATATAAAACATTTTATACACCTTCGTGGTGCTTAAAGCCATTTATTGTACTATTATTTTTGTTATTTTACTTTTTTTTTTCCAGTGAAAATGAGGTGTTTTCCTATGTTTAATTCACCGATTGTGTAGATCACAGGTGTCAAACACGTGACCCAGGGGGCCAAATCCAGCCCGCCAAAAGGTCCAGTTCAGCCCCTGGAATGAATTAACGAAATGCAAAAATTCCACTAAAATAACAACGATCATTTTATTTCAGGTTCCACATTCAGGCCAATTCAATCCCATAAGAATATATAAATATTCACAACTCCAAATGTTTCTCTTTGTAAATGTTTCCATATATTTACACTAAAACTAAATATGATTTCGCAAAAAA
This sequence comes from Maxillicosta whitleyi, assembly GCA_029822895.1. Classification (NCBI taxonomy): domain Eukaryota; kingdom Metazoa; phylum Chordata; class Actinopteri; order Perciformes; family Neosebastidae; genus Maxillicosta; species Maxillicosta whitleyi. The sequence continues at coordinate 1,195,952 of JAPSES010000044.1, read as the reverse complement.
ATCTGAATAACTTGAACAAATATGAACAACCTTAAATGTTTTAAGATAAGTCAGTGCAATTTTAATAATATTCCATCTGTTACTAAATGTTTCATCTGTATGTTATATGTGGAAATGATAAATTAAATTGTAATAGTGTTAAAATTACCCTTTTTTTATAGTTTGTTTATGTTATTCACATTGTTTAAAAGGATACTTTGTAGTTGTAAACATTTTCATCATGTAGATTTACATTTTTCATTGTAAAACATGAAGAAAAGTTTAGAATTGACATATATGTTGTTATTATTTTATTGGTCCGGCCCATTTCAGATCAAATTTAGCTGAACGTGGCCCCTGGTGTAGATGTTAAATAAAGCTCAGACTACAGTTGAGGGTTATTATAACCAAAACAGAGAAAACTGAAGAAAAAGTGACTTTTGCAGTAAAATCTATCATTAATCGAACATAAAATGTCATTGATCCGACTCCATGGGTTTTACTGGTGAATCAATGTTGTAGAAGATGATGGTGTTTCCACGTTCACTACGGAGCCTCTGAACATCCAACGACCATAAAAAAAAAAGAATAACTGCATTTTACACCAATGTTTTACATGTATTGATAGAATTAGTGGATCAACAGGTATTAAACAGTTCACATCAGTATGGTTGATGGCGGTCGTTTGGGTCTTTATTCATTAAAATCATCGTCTGTGTCAAGCAGAATAATATGGAACGCTCATTTCTCCAAACTGAACAATTTGTTGTCTTGTTTTTCGCAATCATATTCATCAACGCAAGCTGTTCATTTAGTCTCCTTCTTCAAGTCGGGCTTTGTTTCTAAGGGAAAAAGTGAACATTTAACATCAATCTCTTTTTCTATGAAGTCATTTAATCATCTTCAAACACTGTGGAATAATGGAATTGGTTGTTGTGGCAGCAAGGCCTCAAAAAAAAAAAAAAAGCAGCCTAAAGGTCCACTATACATCATAGTCTCAATTCACTTAAAGTCATTAGTTTATTTATGAAGCAAAAACCCACTTGGTAAGTGCATTACAACAACAACAGGCGTGTTTTTAACTGAACGTGCATCTGACTTTGCTCATTTCATGTTCAATTAAAGATGTTGGGATAGATCAGCTGTAATTAATGATGTTACAGTAGTTTGTGATTGTTTCTGCATCAACACCATCTCCTCTTGCTCTGTTAAGCTAACGCTGATGTGAAATAGCAACGGCAGGTTTATTATTTGTAAGTTTTAGGAGTATCATTCATATACCAGCGTGTCATAAATGAACGGAATGAAAACTCGCTGACCGCTCAAACCTTTCTGGTTAATTGGATTCTTTCGATCATAGAGGATGGCTTTTCATAGTGCTGCCAGGAAATGTTTTAAACTCTGACATTTCCCAAAAGCCAACTCTGAAAGCCTATACAATAGATCCAAATGAATGACAAAAATCACCTCATAAAAACTAGGCCTTTGTGTGTGAGAGAGGGTCTAATTCTATGATCTATAGCTCAGCTGCAAGTGTGCTGCACAGCGCCACGTCGCACTGATGGGCTGTCATTGTAATTCAGTACCTAATGTGGATAATTAGTCTAAATTCATGGAGTGCTTGATTCCACTGACAGCTATGCCAAATGTTTGACGAAGGCACCAAAGTAGCAGCATCAGTCACAGGCGAACGGAAATGCATTTAGTGGAGGGCCTCATCATGTTTTATTCAATCACAGAGCGATGCTCAATTAATCAGTTTCTGCAATTAAATTAAACATGTACATGCATAAAACATGAAAGAAATATCAGGGGTGTTTCGGGCTGCTTGGTTTTTCAGGGCTTCTGTTAGAACCCGAAATGAGACTCTTTATTGCACAACAGGGTTTGTTACTTTTGTGAATGTGAAATTCTTTCTTTTTCTGTCTGATGCTGAAAACGAGGTGGCGCCGCGAGTTAAATCTCATCTTAGTATGCAGTGCTCGATGCATACCACCATGCAATGCATTTCTATAAATGTCAAGAGCTCTGTGTTTACTAGGTCTGTCTGACCCCTAATATTTATTCAGCTCAACAGCACTCCACCCAATCATTCCTTATTGCTCCATTGCAGGATTGTGGTTCTTGGTGTGTCAGGTTTCATTGGCTGCAGGTTGCCATATCTCCTGGCACAAGTAATATTGCTTTTCGCTTTCCATCAAGTGCAGGGGAAGCCTGTGCTCAGATAAATAGTGACATTTTGCAGTGGTGTGCGTGGTTTGGTTGTATCTGTTTGTGCCTGAGTCTTCCATTGCCTGATTTGTATACATAGCACCACGGTCGGCACGATCAAAGGTCTTTCACATGTAAGACAAATTTGCATTTGGATTCATACTGCTGCCAAAATAAGTCATGGCTCCGTGGTGAGATACAGGTTATAAGATAAATGTTGGCATTTGCAACACATTGAATATTGCGACTTCAATGAGGAAAGGTTGTTTATAAATGGATTTAATCCCGGTAGAATCTCATGGATTAAGAAGAGCCTTGAACGCAGTTACTCACCTTTAACATCTTAACCCGTAAAGACCCGAACGTCCACCGTCGACCAAAACCATCTGCTGATATAGACTGGTTAATACCTATTGATCCACTAATCCTATCAATACATGTAAATAATTGATGTAAAATGTACTTTAGTATCAGATATGACCCATTTGGACATCCAGAGGCTCCGTGGTTACCGTGGAAACATTGTCATCTTCTCCAACAATGATTCACCATGATAGTGAATAGAAACACTTGGTTTATGTTCAGTTAATGATGGATTTTCTTCAGTTTTCTTTGTTTCTGATATAATAACCCTCACTCTGATTTGAGCTTCAATGAACAGCTACATGATCAGTAAATTACACTCAGCAAAATACTTGATTTTCACTTAAATGCGTAAAACATAGAACATAATATTAAAGTAAATGGTGATAAATCACTTAAGAAAAGTTAAATGTAGAGAATTTATTTTAGAATTGCCACAACAATTGCACTGGGTCTTTATGGGTTAAACTGTGCTTGACTGCACAACAGGATAATCCAATGAAAATATGTACATTTACACGCCAGATACACCAGTTATCTGCTCGTTGATGGCTGTATTTAGTCACGCATGTTGTTATAAGATGGTGCTTGTTAAAGTTCACGCAACAAATAGGAAACTAAACCTAAACTGTGATACATTTAATTCGAAGCTGAATAAGTAAAACATCTGTTTACCATTTTGAGAGAAACTTAACCTGTATTAAACATCTAAGTAAGTGTTTTTTTTTTCTTTTCTTAAGCCTATTTACTGAGGCTCAACATTTATCTACATAGTCATGACTTAATAATATACAAATTAATGCGTATTGAAAACAAATGAATAAGTGCATTTTAATCTGTCCAAATTTGGTTTATTATCATGTAAATGCTGACTAAATAAATGCATAGCAAGTCCAGCATTGGTGGAAATAGAAAAAAAAAAAAAAAAAGAAATTAGACCTATGTGAAAAAAGAGGTAAAAGAGGTATTATTAACATGACTTTTAAAGCAAATGTGAATCAAATATCTGCAAAAAATAAGACTTGATAAATACACGCTTTACAAATTTAATTAGGAAAAAAGCTGTATTTGAAAGAACAGCAATAAAAAACAATTAGAGACAGTGGAAAATACTCAAAAGCCTATTAATGTATGTCATTTTAAAAGGGCTGATGTACTGAATTCACAGGTGATCTAATAACTGTTTAAAAAGCTGTAAATGTATTTTTATATCCAGTCTGTGGAACACACATGTAGTAAGATTACATTGTTTATAACCTACTGTCCCTTTAAGAGAGCGGTACCGGGACGGTGAAGTTGGAGGAAATTAACTGTTGTTAAACCGGAAGTATGTCTCATTTGCCTTCAAAATAAAACTCATGTCGTAGAAACAGTCAACAGTCATTCTGAGAGGAATAATAACTGACTATTGATGACACAGAATCAGTCTGGGACAAAGAGTTTAGCAGTGACATACATTACATTGACTTTTTGCATAAATGTGATTTATTTGCACATGGAAAATGCTGTTACGACTATATCATGATGATATACATTATTATTTGGCTTTCGTACTTAATTTAAAAAATCTACACATATCCTGTGATTACAGCAAATGTGTTTGATGAAACTTAACACTACAACCTTGCACTCACGTATACAATCCAATCTACTTTATTTCTACAGCGCATTTAAACAAGAACATTTAAGAAAACTAAAGACAAGAAATAAAACAATGCTCTAAATATAACAATTGAATTTAAAAAAATGTCAAAAGTACTAAAATCAATAAAAGCTAAATAAATAAATGACACAGGACCACACAACTCATACAGTGTTAAAAGCCAGAGAATAAGCATGGGTCTGTATATATGTAATATATGTATACTTTTATTTATTTGTTAAACAATGTGTATGGTGTATAGATCATAAATCCAATTATACCTGAGGTGTCACATCAAAGTTTATTTATTTATTTACTATTTCTACTTCTTAACATTTGGCTCTTTTGGATTTCTACAAATGCAGCTACTCATCAATAATAATAATAATAATAATAATAATAATAATAATAATAATAATAATAATAAACACATGAAACCACAATGAAATCATGCATTTTATTGTGTTCACCCACAAAGAAACAGTGAATTATGTAGAACAAACCCTGCTTTGCTTTTAACCTGTTGCAAAACATCATATGTTTGTGATTCATTTAATAGATTATTGAGTTATTGTTGATTACGGCAATGTGTAAGATATCAACAATTGAAGTAGTTGAGGGAGTATATGTAAAGCATCTTAATAGAGACAAAAACAATTGAATAAATGTTTCTGGAGGAAGTGTAAAAAGCACAGTTGTGTTCAACTCTACTGGAGTCATTGTGACGCTCGAATGAGCCGTAGTCTTATTCTGAAGTGTCATCCGGAAGCCCTTCATGGGACTGTGGGTGTGTATGCTGGTCCGTGTTGTGGCTCCGGGGCCGTGTGTGTGCGTTGAGGCTGTAGTAATTCATTGGTAGTATCGGAGCAGAGGAGCGGATTCATCCTGACGCACAAAAAGGAGGAGTGGAGCGCAGTGCGTAACAGCAAAAACAACCAAGTTTCCTCTCACTTGGTTCACTTTAGGACTAATCCACGGTCAGGAGAATCCGTTTTGAGTATTTCTTTTTCGTTCCTATGTGAAATTCCTGTTGAAATAATAATTATAATAAAAAAAAAAAAAATAAAAAAAAAAACAGGACCGGCTGAGCGGACGCTGCCTGCCGCTCACAGCCGCTTCTTCGCTCATCACCTGCGGCTCGCTTTTACTCACGTCCCGCAGGATTAGACTCGGTGGAAAAGTTACTGCGTGGGATGTTTGACCGCGGGTTTTGAGTCTGCAGCTGCTGAAAATGCTGCCTGTGGAGTTGGATGCTGTTCGTGGAGCTCTCATCCCATAGGCTGCTCGCTGGACCGTGCGTCTCTGTTTGGATATATCGGCGCTGCTGGATAGCCTCGTGTGACAAACTGATTTAACAATAAAAATAAACTGTGACCAACCTCATCTACCTATGAAAGATCTGACTATATGATGGAGCACCGTCCGACTGTGGCTGCCCTGCTGGTTTTATTTGTGCTCAGAACTTTGGCATATGGTAAGTTTGATCTGGCATGGCTGGTTTGGATGATGTTTGCACAGATGGAGCCTATATGCTTCATATCAGTGACCACCAAACTAGGTTCCTCACACACACAGGAGTTCTAAAAGTCATTTCCCCTCACATTTCAGTCATTTTTTTGCGTACCCCTTCTTTATCTTTACGCATAACTAACACCACAATCTCAGTGTAAGGTTCCTCTGGCCATCATACATGCAACAACCCTTAAATTAATGCGCAAAATCTGAGTAATCCTCCTGAATGATGTCATTTAAAAGGCTACTTAAACCAGCAGACAACAGAGCAGCCCATATGCAGCTTCACTGCGTGTCTTGCCCAAGGGACCGGGGCTTCACACCAGCATCTGCTCCCCACAGAAATCTGACTTTGTTGTGATTCTAGCCCGCTCATTTATCTCTATTATTAGGCCCATTAGTGATATATATCCTCTGCAGAGTGCAATTGCAAAGCATAAACAGTTCAGTTTATGTTACACTTCCGCAGTTAAAGTGCTGGGTTGGGGGTTTGATTCCCACATTGCTTAAAAATGCATGCATTTCTCTGTGCTGTAATGCATTTTGAATAAAAGCCTCCAGCAGATGCAGTGTGTCACACAGTTGTGCCATTACAGTCTGGTTGCACTCTGGTGTTGCATTGTAATTTTGGGCTTGTATGAATTTATTATTTTTTTATGTTGTTGCAGCACTTGATGGATAAAATGTATTCTGCAGAGCATACAGAGCATCATTTTGTTGAGTTTACCTTACATGAAATCCATATATTTACATAAACAAAGCATCAATGTGGCTTTTCAATGGTATTACAATCAGAGGGGTGTGTTTATTGGCTCAAGGTCTTGTGTTTTTGTAATGTTTCTATACTAAGATACTGATATTGAGGAGGTGCATGTATTGTGTAGAGTTCATGGATGCAGTCTCTAAATAAATCAGTATTGATTTATTCAAGTAGCCATGCACAGTAATATAGGAAATAACAATCATAGTGCTGTGGAATCATTGACAGTAAATCTTAATCACAAGGCCGGTGATTCATGCCTCCAGCAAACACACACACACACACATGCCGTTTCTTTAATTTTGTGTTGATATGTGTAGACAGCCATCACCGCAGACACTTCAAATGCAGAGTGTGACTCCTGCTTATAAACTGAGTCACGGCTGCAGTGACCAAAACATGCTTCCATCAGGCCGGATCCACACATCAGTCGCAGATTTATGAGGTAAATTGATACCAGTAGGCCACAGGTTCTGTGTCAACATACCTATGTCTTTGTGTTTCACACAAAAACATCCCCGCCTGTGATGTACAAAGGCAACTTTTTTTTTTCGACACAAGTGGGATGTTATAGTTTGTGACAGCGTGGTGTCTTTGGGCCCTGCCCTACTGCTGAGACTGTCTTTTACAAGGCTGTAAACATTGGCTACGAACCCAGAGCATATGAACTCAGCATCTGTGAAAGTGCTCCTTCAGTGACTCCAGATGCTCCTCTGGGACTACAAAGGCTGGATTAAAGCTACTTATTTTCACTTTAGCAAAGCACACAGTGACTTTAAAAAGAGTCCGTACTGTTTTTAGCCACGAGATAATGTTGTTTTTTTCATTTCATACTCTTGACAGAGGTATCAGAATCAGCTTTATTGGCTAAGTTTGTGCACGCAAACAAGGAAGTTGACTCCGGCTTAACCTAAGCTCTCACATATTATACAGTAAATATAAAAATATCCAATAAAGAATGAGACTTCTTTTTTTTTTTAACAAAACTATATAAATATTATGAGACTAGACAGTGAACAGAACAACAGTGCATGTATAAAAACTACTAGTGCAGTATGAAAGGACAACAGTGTGATCCAGGATAGGTGCAAATACAGTTGCGTAAAACATTATTCGACCATCAACAGCCATCAAAAACAATGGTTATGCAATCAAGTACTAACTCCTGTGTGACTAAAACAGACAGAAAAGAAAACATGGAATGCCTCTGAAAGCTCTGAAATTAAACTTTTATGAGTTATTTTTATTGTTATCGTTATATTTGTCGAAACAAATGTACCTTTAGTTGTACCAGGTATTAAAATCAACAAGAAATTGAAGAAAACAAGGGTTGGTCTAATACATTTTTCTGCATCTGGACGACCAAGCTGTAGATGAATTTGAGGTATACACATAAAGACGATTAACTAGACTAGAGTGTCATAATCCCAGTTGCCTTTCTCCACTTTCTTTTTCACATCTGAAGGGCCCCTTTCCGTGGAGCCAGAGTCACGTTTCAGTGGTCTGGTCCTCAGACTGTTTGGTCAGTAAGGTGACACTGGAGTCTCCGCTCTTATTGCCAGTCATCTCTGTCACCATCAGTCAACACATCGCTCTCTCCAACGACCGTCGGCAGGGCCATGTGTTTGCCATGCACTTTATTGAAGTGACTAGAAGGCCAGGCTTGCAAACAGCTGCCTTGTTGTCTCCTGAATGTCCCCAAACAGGCCAGAAACCAGATCAAATAGCCCGCGCCAAAACCTGGATACCCACACTGTAATTACAGTCTGAGCTTACAACTCCATTTCCTGCAGGGAGGGAAGTGCGGTGGGGTGTAAGTCGGCTGAAATAGCACAATTATCAAACTGTCTCATTGTTCAAAGTCTTTTCTTTGGTTACTTGTGGTCATGCCATTTCTCATGAGGCGTTCAGATGATGCCGTCATCTTTTAATGAGTTACGGTGGAGTGGGTTTTAACGCTTTACGGGATTGGTCATGGACAATTTGACAGGAATCTGTGTCTTACAATTGGCTTTATTGTTTATACTAATTAAATATTAGCCTTTTAATGGATCCATTCACTCAGATTACAGGAAACTGACCGCGTTATTGGCTTAGATGGAAATCGGTCCAACAGAATAGGACTCGTAGAGGTAAATATGTGCTATTTTTCACTCTTTTCTGTAGAAAATAGTTCCGGTGAAGGCACAAGTTTTGTAGGTTATCCACAGAAATTGGGACATTGTTTCTGGAAGGAGATTAGAGTTATCTGAGAATAAATAAATAAAAATATTTTCGCTCCTTCTGGTGAACTGACCCTTCAGTATTTGTGCCCAGATTCTAAAACACATGGAGTTCGGTCTTACTCGAGCCCTAAATGTGAAGCAATTATTCGCAAAGGGGTAATCTAGTGTAGAAAATGTAATGTAACAATAACAAGCACATGATAATACACCACATATAGTTGGGTTTCAAAGCTGTGTCTTTACCACAGTGTTGATGTGACAGACCTGCTACTGCTTCTAAAAGGATGACTCATAGCAGCACAGTAGGGCATCATACAGTTGCTCAGGTTTTTGCTATTGGCATATTGACAACATGCCTCCTTTTTCAGCAGAGAAAAAAAGGAGACAGAGGAAGCTTTGTAGTCACTTTGGAGAACAAACCAGCTCGCGTCCTCCACCTGCCTTCCCATCTGTTTTTTACACATCAATTAGGGTCGTCAATACCTCGGCGAGCGTCGCTGTGTTTCATTAAAATTATCTATACGGCAAAGAAATCATCAAATTATAAGTGAATCCTAATTTATACTGACAGAAATAGCAGTTAAAGGGGTGAGCGGGGGGCCTAAACATCCTCTTCCTGTCATCACGGAGGCAGCAATCATGGGCTGAAATTGTTGTTTGAAGCTTAGTCGCCTATTTCCGGCATTTTTTTTTTTCCTTTTTTTTCTTCACAGCTCCCCCTTTTTGCTAAAATTAGCAATAGCGGTAATAAGTAATCAGAACGAGTGGCGGCTGAATTCCTGCTTGTCATAGAACAGTCATGCGTATGATAGGAGAATTTCACAGTCCCGAAGATTCATTACATAAACAGTTTGACGAGGCCTCTTGATGAATTATTAAGTTATTTGTGCATTCAGCTGCGGTAAATTAAAAAAATATGGCCTGTCACTTTTACTTTACTTAATGTAACTGTACAGTGTTTTCACAGCCATCTACAAAACTAAACTTTGCTCTCACGCTCTTAATGGTTACGGTTAATAATATTATGTAGTCTATGTAGTCTGCACATTCTTACCACTAAGGGCCAAAAAAAAAAAAAAAAAAACACACACCGTAGGGAACCAGGGACTCCTACATCGGGGCATCAAACAAAAACGGGACTAAACCGCGCAGGAACTCTATTTAGCAGCGGGTGCTGACAGGACAAGTCAGCTATCCCCTCTCCTTAAAGGTCTCAAGTGTGACCGCCTGAGGGGCCCGGCACAATACCGTTCAAACTCCCACCTCGGGCTGTAGACAGATGGATGGCCCCCAACATTAGTTCCAGTGGTTTTAGGAACGTTGACCTCTTTTTTTTTTGCTGGTCATAAGACTGAAATAGACAGACAGAGTGAGGCGAACCTCGAGTCGCTGCCGTCTGAGATGTAAAATGCACAGCAGCTCTTTTCTCTTGTGGGTGTTTTTTTTGCATTTTAAATGAAAAACTCATATATGCCCTACAGATGATGCACTGGATCCAACTCCGTTATTGCTTTGTTTTTCATGTGCAGGATTTTCCTGTGCTGTCATTGGCGGAGGATTAAAGTAAGTGAATAAAAAAAAAAAAAAATGTGATGTGCATAAATTCAGTCGGTGTCAAAATGTCCCCATCAAACATCCTCGCAGCCTTGACGACAGCAACTGCCAACTTCACCTCCAGAGAAGCGTTTCCCCTTCCCCGTATCCTCTTTCCCCTCAAAAAATTGGGACACATCCGAAATGTCAACAGAATACTTTCAAAGAAGCCTTTGTATGCGACTGTGTGTCTGAATGAAAGGGAAAAAACCACTGCGTATGTGTTTGTTGTCATGCAGGTATGATCACACACGCATTTACATCAGATGATTCTGTGCATTAAGCTACAGATCGAGGCATATGTGCTTTGGTGAAAGTAATTAAGCATCATCAAATATTTCAGTTGGGCCGAAACCAAATTTGGGTTTGTCAGAGACATTAAAAGGTAATCCATATGCTGTCGGACGCAGATGTCTAACCAGGTGGACTTTCCATACAGATGTTGTACGGTATTAACACAATCCATAAGATAGACGAGGCTTACACAGTTTCTGCAGGTCAGTATCAATAGAGAATAGGATTTTCTACTCACTGTTACCATTTAGTTCCATGTAAACTTTTAATTAGTGGTAATTAAAATGAAATCAGTGAATATTTGGTCACTTTAGGACTTCCTGTGCAGTAAAGCTGAAGTCATATACAGTAGCTCAACAACTGACAGGCACAAGTACAATAATGATTTTCCAGCAGTGTTTTTACCAAACACCCCCTCCTTTTGGACTCTTCAGTGTCTGACCACCCGTCTAACAAGGCTGCATGGTTTTCATTAAGTTTCACCACTGAGACACTCAGTCAGATCTTCGTGTTTACCCCGCCGTTTTATTGTCTGCAAACTTTTCCGGTTTGCACGACAACATTCTTTTGAGTCAAAAGCAAAGCCCACGGGTACAGCCGGAGCTGTCGCCGCCTTGACTTTGCTGGTGTGTTGGTGCATCTGTGAGAGCCTGGCACTTGAAAGCTCAGTGTGGGAAAGAGCGAACTGATAATGGATCATTTTCAGCAGCCGTGTATCAAGGTGACGCTGTGTTGGAGGGATTTTGACAGCCACTGTCGATGATTTAATGGCCGGCTTCAGAACTGGCAGTGACAGCTCTTTTTGAAAAGTGGCAGTCGCTAGATACCTGTTATTTTTGAGATGGGAGTTTTGATACACAAATAGTGACTAGGGGATATAAGGCGGGAAGAGTGGCTTTGGCTATTTGTTCTCTGAAGCAGCCTTGTTCGATAACTGATGCCTGCGCTTGATGCTCCAAAAGGAAAGGCTCATTAAAAGAATGTAACTGGGGTGACGAGGCAATTAGACATCCTCTTCTACTTGTTATCTCTTAAGTGCAATTCACTGCCAAAATCAAACGCCGTGGTGGCATTCAGAGTATGATAGGCAGCCGGATCTGAAAACATCTCTCCTGGTCCTTTTACTCCTCCCTTATATCCGTTTCTGTAGTTTCTTAATTATATGTCAGGACCCGGGCTCCTTGAGATCTGTTCAACACTAAGTGAAGGGTACATTTATCCACTTCTTCCATTGAGGGTGATGCTATCACACTCTTAAATAAAGGATTTGTCATTACTACAATTACACATTCTGACAATTTTGTATATGATTAGAACTCATTCATTTTACCTTATCATAACCCATTCTATTGAATCTGTCAGCGCTGTGTCATCAGAGAAAGGAAACTTTATATTTATTATGAATGCTGTGCTGAATCATTCAGTCAAGCTAAAATGACTCTGCAGCTTGTCAATGGGCTGAATAGTTTCTGGTGTCTTAAAGTGCCCTGTCATTAATTACTCTGAATCATAAAGCCTAAATTATAGGTCTCCTCATTCAGATTATTAAGAGTTGGAATGAAAAGGCAGTTTAAAATGCTGATCACGTTGCTACCACTTAAATCTAATTATCTGTCAGTCAGTGTAGATATGCAAAACATCCCCCGTGGTTATACATGTAAAGTGATTTTACTTCTGGGTAAATGGTCTTAGTTCAGGAAGTTTCTGTCGCGACCCTTTCCTCGCTTAAAGTGACATGCCTGAGGTATGTGGTCAGACAGATGTCGGTAGATAGCAGCCTGAGTGCACATCTAATAGGAGCCTGTTAATCCTGAAATATGCTGCTGTGGGACAGGAAACCCATGGCGTTTCCCCCCAGCTGTGTTCAGCCCACCCGCAACCATGTGGCATGACCCGTCCTGGAGCCCCTTGAGGATTTCCTCTCTGATAGGAGTGGGCGAGGAAAGACACAATAATGAATTGTTAATTAATAGAAACAAATAGTCCCATCTTCAAGAACATGACGCTGGTGCTTCAGTATTAAGTCCCATTACTTTGACTTTAAAACCTACATACTTGATGCTACTAAAGTGAATACACTGTACTGCATTGACACTTAAATGATCTAAACTCTCCTTCTTTCCACAAACTTTCTAGGATTAAAGATTTTCTATTGAAGTTGCTCTTCTTTTAAGAACCACCTAAGCCTATATGTCGTGTCTACTGCTGCCTGCCTCCCTCTTATATTTTCTCCTCAATTTCCACTTGTCTCTTCCTGCTCTCATCAAACGGAACACTTTCAGCAAAATAGAGTGAAGAGGCAGAGTCTATTCACCACATACAGTACAGTTTCTGCTCTCCATGCTTTCAAATCCCCATCCAAAATCCCCTCTGTGTAGTCAGTGGAGAAAATCGATGCTTGTTAATGGTGGCCTACTGGAACTCAAACTGACAACTCTTGGCAGAATTTGATGAAGATTGTTGGACTGGTTGTACACTTTGAGGGCTGTGAATTCTTCAGTAAGTTGCATTTGAAGTTCCCTAATTGTTAATTTTAGAAAAGTCTCCACATGATCAACATTTGATGTTTTGCAGAAGCTAGTACTTATGTTTCTGTGGAAGTGTATTCCAATGTCAGAATAAATAAACATAACATTTATGCAAAAGGACTGTTTGTCGCCCTCCCAGAGGCTAAATCAAAGCCTAATCGCATCCCAAGCCCCTCAGCCATGTTGCACCAAGAGGAACTTTTGCGTAAAAATGGTCTTTGAGGCTTGACTGTCTGTTCCTGTTGGACCCGAAAAGACACAACTGTTTTCTCTCTATCTAAAGCAAGCTGCTTCTGCCTTGTCAAGCTGCCCAAACATCTAGCCAGAACTCATTTCTGCTGCCTCGCAAGAGGGAAGAGGCCAGGCTCACAGAGAGCATGAAACAGAGTTGTTAGTGGAAAGGGCATTTTTTTGGAACCGCCGGGGAATGCTGGATCTTTTTGCTCCCAATTTCCATGATCCTTGCTTTTCAAAGAACGCCGAAAGAAACGACTTTAGCCCCTACACACATAGCTGCAAGAGAGTCATGATAAAAACACCCAATTTCCTTTTGGAAACGTTGACCCTGCCCATTTAGATGCTTAGCACTGACACAGGCTCAATTAAGGAGGTTGTCTCTTTATGGCCAGCACTTTGTATTCTCATGCAAGTGCCTCATTTTGTTGTCCCCACAGGGTCAAAGAGTGGGAGGCTGCAGAGAAAGCACTCTAGACTTCCACCTTCACCACTGCCAATTTAACTTTGAATGCACATTTGCAAATCAATTCCCCGGCTTTGGTGCGAATCGAAAGCTTCAGTATAGGAGGCAACAAAGCAGTAAAACAACAAATTCCCTTCGAAGGAAGGCCAAAGAATTGCAGATGAGGGAGGGATATGTATAGGAAAAATGCCGAATTCCCTTTGATCACCATTTGAAGCCCTTCCCCCTCACTTCTCTTCACTGTCCTCACCATATAAAGCTTCTTCAAGAGCAGTAGCGTTTACATTCATAGCATCTATACTGAAATTCCAGCTTAGAATGACTTGTAATATTAACAGAGCGGCCTTTTTAAGTAGAACTGGGTGGAGAAGGTGGTTATCTGGATTGTTGGTGGAGGGTTAGCTCATCTTAGCCTTAATTTTAGTTGCTAAGCCTTAGCATGGTTTAATCTTTCTTTTTTACCACAGATTGCTAGGGAGCGCAGACTTGATACAGAGCAGTATTCTGATTTATTTTCAGGTCCTTCATGGTGAAATGAAAGACATTTCTCACCCTGTCTGTGTGGAAGACTTGATAGAGCTGAAGTGCCACGCGTGTTTTATGTCCTTTTCCCAGCAGAGCTGTCTGTAGTGAACTGAGTATCTGTAATGCTACGCGTCATGACACATATACATTCTCTGAACCGGAGGGGACTCGAGGGTGAGGGAACAGGCTGCGGTTGTAGCAGTGAAACAGTTGGCAAGTAGGTGTAAGTATTTATATTGACCTTGTGATTGAGCCTTGTACAAATATCAGGGAGTATGAGTACCCTTCATAGTTTTATTGTGTGAGTCAGACCATCATCATAGGATTACACTATCTGTGTTTGGAAAATATTGTCTGAGTTGGTGGAGTGAAAGCATTTTCAGGCAGAGAAAGGTCTCTCGCTTATAAAGCAAATACCCTGTCAAGTAAAATGACTTTTCGTAGCTTTTTGTCCTGTAAATCTGCACATCTGTGAGATAACATTCTCTGCTATCTTAGTTTTTACTGCTGCTTTATATTTTAAGTCTATGTTTTACAAATGACCTTTCAAAGCATTTTGTCTCCAGCAGCTCACGTCTAATCATACATGCGAGGGAAGATGACAGTCAACTCATCTGACCCGCGAGAGGCATTTTAAGATACTCAAGCCTAACCTCATTATCACTTACAAAAAGGGAAGGCTGCAGATTTAACAGGATACAAGTTTTTGTAAGTGCTAGTTTAACATTTGCAATGTTTTACTTGACATTTTTCATTGCGTATTCTTTGCACTTTCCTTAGCATAATCAAACAGGTTATCTGAAATAGCAATATTTCCCAGAATAATGGCAGTATTTTCCAATAAATTGCCTTTGTGAGAGCAAAGCTATTATTAAGGCAAAAAAAAAAAAAAAGTTACATTATCTGGGAGAGGTAAGAGTCCATTAACCAGTACCTAGTGAAAATCGTAAAATTGAACATTTGTATAAGTACCTGAGTGTTATAATGGATTGTTAAGTTCAAAGCACATTGAGTATTTGCTATAAATTAGCTGAAGAATATTCTAGCCTGTCCACATGAATGCAAATATTTATCAAAACGGGTATTTTTCCTCTCATTTGACCATTTTGTCCTCATGTCGAGCAGTTTTTAAAATTGGGATTTTAAGAAACTCTTTCCAAAAGTGTCGATTTTCAGAAAGTTTATGGCGTCACACCTCATTTTATTCATGTTTATTATGTCTTTATGTAATGAAGCTGCATCTGAAACATCAGATCCAGCTGGAGTGCCGCTATTGGCAAATGCATACGATGTAAAGAAAACCCAATGAAGACCCTGGTTCTATAAGAACTGAAGTCACATTTTTGGACAATTGAAGCTGAGCATATAAACATGTATTTGTTTAGCTCAGTCCACCCTATAAATATTTTCAATAAACTTCATTTGTGACTTCAGTACTTTTAGCACCAGGGTCCTCACTTATCAAAAAACACAACCAACACTAATTTGGAGCTGGACTTATAGCCTATTGCTTCACCTTCATGACAGATTGACGCCTCTGTGTCTGCTCTGCTACGTCCAGTACTATCCACGGTGTCCACAGGTTGGACAACAACAACAACTGTGGTTCGTCTTTGCATCAGTTTGGAGGTGTATTGCGTTGTCATATAGAACTTATTTTGAAAACAGAGGAAGAAAATGATCTGTTAGTGTGAACAGGGTACAGGTAGTCCTCGGGTTATGAATGAGTTCCGTTCCTTCACTGTCGACTTAACACGAATTTCCACGTAAGTTGGAATTAACCCTTTAGTACCCCTAAATACCTCCTAAATCTCTACATAACTATCCAAATACATGTATTATATGTCATATTAGTAAATTAAAGTAAAAAATAAGATATTGTACTTAATGTACGTACAGTATACGGGACGTATGTACAGTAATAGTGTGTTGTAAAGTTGAAATAACGTAAATCAGGTACTTCATAACCTGAGGACTACCTGCATTAGCTTTTGGGTTAAGCAGAACAATCATGTTAGCTTTTTATAACTCCAGTGTAGAAAGTATTATTAGATATCGTATGGCAGTGTTTGTCACCCTCACATTAGAGCGAAACATTACGGTTGCATCCATGCTAAGAATCCATGCTACACCTTGAGAATGAACCGTTACCCTCAGGTGAACATTTCAGAGCCAGTAAACACAAACACAACTGGTTTAGGTTTTCTTTTCTCCTCGTCTCGTCTTTGTGTTCTTTTGGGTGTTAGGTATCAATAAGTTTCTAGTCAAGTATTTAGTCTTTAACCTGTTCCTTCCCACCTAATTTATGTTAATCTTCTCCTGTTTACCATTCGAAGTGCCACAGTTTGTAACTAAAGAACCACAAGGTCAAAATTAAAGTGACACTTCATTTGAAAGGTAACAACAGAGTTTCAGAAAATGTACTTTTTTTATTTATTTATTTATTTTTTTTAGTATTTGGCAAAAATATGACCAGACATCAAGTTTAGCTGAAAAATTTTTTTTGTTCTTTTTTAAAAATTTATTATTAATTGGAATATAGTGCTCACTAACCCCCAAATACACACTTATAAACCATAGTGCAATGTAAATAATGTAAATATGTTTTTTTTCTTACTGTCTTCTTGTCTCTGCTATTTATATTCAAGAATCTGTGCACTTTATTATACTGCGTTAACTTAAATTTCAACAGGATGGGATAAAATAAAGTATTCTATTCTATTAATTATTGTATAATTAGGCCTAATGATGGTAAGATTTCCCATTTACATCAATTACTATCCAATATGTTTTGGTGCTCAAGAATGTTATAAAATTAACTTAGCGACTCAATTGCAGAGAATCTAAGCCTTGTACCGTGGTATAGCGTGCCTTATTGAGAAAAGTTTTATTTTTCAAACTTTAATGCATTAAGTACACAATGTTAACCGGATCACGGCAATGGAGAGGTTAATGCCCTTATCTGCTGACGTTGGGATCAGATTATATTGTTGCATTGGAATTATATTATCTTAATCAGGGATCTTTTTTGCATTAGCGTCATTTTGTTCACCACTGCTCTGGCTAATGAAGGATTGAGCCTCATTCTTGCAACATTTAACTCCGGAGCAGAGAGACTGATTTTGTAAGAGTCACTGGGTGTTGGTCTGATGTTCTTGCCTTTTACAGAGGAAGTAAATCTGCTTAAGGATGAAAGCCCACTTTTGTTTGTGGTGAAATAAGGCTGGGGTGGGGGGCTGATGGAGGGGTGGGGGCCCGGGGATCTACTGTAGATCTTTGGCAGTGATTCTCCATTCTTGTTTTATATCAGCAGGACACCGAGCCACTTGTTCTCGCAATAGATGAGGAAAAGTTCAGCCTCAGCACTTTGCCATCCTCCATTACAGAGAGGACATTGCAGCAGGAGTTTGCGCACCCCCTGGCTGTTTTTTTTTTCTCTTCCCCCACCCATTTTTCTCATTTGTTCTTGTGCACTTTTGCCTGGCACACTTATTTTTCTGTCACCCTTTCAGGCTTTTTCTGCTCCCTTTTTTGTTTCCGAGTTAAAATGACTTTGAAGTTGTTGGACAGTAATTCACAGCGGATGCGTTCGTCCTGATGGTTAAACAAAATCCACATACAGCGTACACCTCACCATCTGTCAGTTTGGACTCACCAGGTATGCAGGGAAAGAGCTCCCGCTGAGTGGTGTAATTAAAATAAACACTGCTGCTTTTCTATAACACACAGTATATAATTACACCACAAGAGGAGTTTAAGTGGTTTGATCAAGATATCTGCATGTATAGTTTTATACTGGGAGATTTCTGACACAGCAGAGCTAAAAATTAAACATGTTTGCAATCAGTGTGAACAGTTCAAGTGTGTTTTTCCACCTGCATGAATCCTCTCCCGTGTGCATACACATGTTTTTAACACAGTGGGTATAATGAACTCCTGTAAAACCAAATTATAGTTTCAAGGTCTTCATTTTTACTTAGCATTACAGCATAGTTTTTGATTCTTGCACATCTTTAATTAGTTTTACGAGCGCATATAGTTTTTGTAGTGTTCCCATTTAAATTAATTGGCTGTTTTTTTTATTATTTTCATTATTTATTTCATACTTTATACTAAGGAAAGCTTTTATAGAAGCTGATAAAGGCATCAAACGTGATTTGCTGAAACCACTGTGCAAAGCAACACCACGAAATGAGATGGAGAACATTGCTCATTGTAGCTTTCGTTTCATATTTGTTGAGTCGTATTTGTTGACTTTTCATGTCTGTTTCACTGCTAATCTTAGTTTCTGGTATCACAAGCAAAAGCAGCTACTGATCTAAAACATGTATTAATTATTACAACACTAATCCTATCAATGTGTGGAAATAATTGAGGTAAAATGTAGTTATCTTTACATGGCTGGGGTGTCATTTAGGGGGGTAAACATGACAAATTCGTGGGGTCCAGTATCGGGGAGGGGCGTAGCGCATTGGAGGGGGCCAAGTGGATACAGGATAGAAGTAGTGAACATTTTGTGCGAGGTCTGCTGTGTAATAAAGGCATAGAAGTCAGGAGTCAGGTGCTGAAATTTAGTTATGGATTGCAAACCCCCCCCAACAGATTGAGAAGAAGCGTCCACAACATTTGCCTTCTATGTGACCCAGAATTGGTTGCGACGCCCCAATTTCATGGTCATCAGATATGACAATGTGATGAATTGGCATGTTATATATATATATATATATATATATATATATATATATGTGTGTGTTCTTGTCGTTATTAGCCCCCTGTCCAACCATGGATCAAATACCATGCACTAAGGGTTAGCGTGAGGGTTATGTGAACCAGAGATCTTGGCGTAAAGTAACATGTGATCAAATGGCGTTGAATAAAATGAGAAATGTGTAGGTATAGCACGCCAAATGCCATAAGAGCTGGCGTCACATACAACGCCATTCCTTTAGAGCTATCTGAGATATGACCCATGTGGAAGTTTAGAGGCTCCATAGTTACCACGGAAACGCTGTCATCTTCTGCAACATTGATTCACCAGTAAAACCCATGGAGCTTGACAATTGACAGTGGTTGTTTTTAATGTTCATTTGATCAAAAAAAGTCACTTTTACTGAAGTTTTCTCTGTTTTGATATAATAACCTTTGAATTCACTATGAGCTTTCATGAAGATCTACATGATTAGCGGGTTGAATATAGGTAAATACATCATTCTCACTGAAAAATGCAAAATGCCAAGCATAAATCACCTAGGAAAAGGTCACACGTAGGGGAAAAATCATCTATAGGTCTTGAAGGATGAACTATAACAACCCTGTTTTTAAAAGTATGTTTAAGCAACAATATAATAATAATGATAGATCGCAGCTGTGAAATCCGATAAGCAAATAGATTATCAATCCCATCCCACACTAAACCCAAATAAACAGACTCTGAAAACACGTTATGCATGATGACATTTGCTTTATTAAAAAAAAAAAAAAAAATAGGGATTACCTGGATCTTTGGACAACAAACTCACAATCAAAAATGTGAGAATAGACATAAAAGTAACTGTAATAATAATAATCTAATCTAATAAGTAAGAACTATGCATTATTTTCCATCAAAATCTATAAAATCAGCCAAACTAATAGATCAGTCTGTCTCTATTTAAAAACTAGAGTGTGTGATTCTGCTATATCTAATGACATTCACTGTTCAATATTCTAGTGTTGTAGTTGTTTCCTAAAAACCTAGACATAGAACTGATGTATCAGTACGGTGCAAAAGTCTTATTCCACCTTTATCTCTGTTCCATTTGCAGGGTTGAAATGAACACATGGTTCTTATTCTCTTTTCTTCACATCCAACACGAAAATACAGGCACAAAGACGCCCTAAAAAACCTGAGCTAAATGTCTTGTAAAGGTTAAAGTCTGTATTTAGTGTGACCTCTGACCCCATGACAAGAAGCAGCACAAATATTTGGAAACATCGAACATGTGTTGAAGGAAAACGGTGTAAAATATCAGAAAATTAACGTCGTAAATCTTGCATCGTCTGAACAAAAGGGTTAAAGACATGTTGGTCACACTATAAACTACAACTTTAGTTTATAGAAGCTGTTTTTTTCTCTGAAGCCAGTGATACAGATTGGATCTTTATACAGAGACTCAACTGAACTTAAAGGTGCCCTATTGTGCAAAACTCATTTTTTGAGTTAATGTTACTCCTGTTTGGGTCTCGTCTAATCTGATAAACACTCCAAGTCTGGAAAAAAATGACTCGCGTGTACTTCCTTATTCAGGGACGGCCAACTCCGCCCACAAATGACGTTGTGATTGTCCAACCGCGCGCCATAGCA
>JAPSES010000044.1:1148533-1175232 GCA_029822895.1 Maxillicosta whitleyi | reverse complement strand
TCCATCATGTGTAAAAGGTGTTGTGTTGTTGTCTGTACACAGAACATCTGGGTCGCTCCTCTAACTCTTGTTCTGCGTCTGGGTCTGATTCAGGATCAAACACGGTTCTGCGAGCAGCCATAGCGGTAGCCTTTGGCTGCGGACTTGAGGGGGCGTGGTCAGACAGACCACTTCACAGTTCTTTCAAACGTTGGACAAAACGGCGTGCTGTAAAAATGACTGGAGCTGAAGGAAAACAGAGCTGGATGAACTTTTTTTTTTAGATAATTTTGAGCAGGGAACTTCATGAACATGTTCTGTATAGTCCACAGAACAGTTCTAATTGGAGTATATGAAGGTATAATAGGGCACCTTTAACTAAGCCAACAAACATGACGTTGGAGTTGGACTTTTGCACAAGACTAAGTTGATGCAATTGTGGTTTGTTTGACAGCTGTAGCATAACGACTCATCATACTCATTTTGCATTTCGAACCCTGTGTTTTCCTTGTTTTTTTTCCCCCTTACGTTCATTTTATTAAGAGATGCAGTGTGGAAACAGTGTTACTACCACTGATGGCTGACAGCTATAGGATCTACACTTAAATCCATCCAGAAGACTCTTGCTCGTTGTTGTTCCTCGTTTCCCTCCCATTCAACATGCATGTCAAACAGACCCCAGGCTGGACTCCTACAACATAACATCCCTGTGGTTTCATTAGCTCACATGTTGCTTTGAGAGTTGCTGCCATCCCGTTGCAGTGCACCGCAGGCAGAAGCTAATAGGTCCTTAGAGGGTCCGGGCTTTCCTATTAGACACTTTTCTCAAGACAAGCGGTAATGTTTTCAGAGCTGCAGCTGTCCATTTAACTCGATTTGGCTTCATCTTTCGCAGCCTTACCCTTATCTGCTACATACATTTGCCCTTACTTTGGGATAGACATCTGGGGAATTAAACTTGGCGTATGCATTCTAATAAAATATTCATAGTTGTGCTGTCAAGTGTTGTACTAGACAGCATGGAGCTGTGGAGCTGGACGCGGTGTCATTGGAAAATCTCTTAATGCTCTGTCCAATAGTGACACTTTGGCTTTGATTTCACTCCAGTCACTTTGATACAAATTTACGATTAAAAAACAAAAAAAAGACTTACACAATAATGGGTCACCACTTTGGTTACACTTTGCATCACAGCTCAGTAATACCATGGTAGGAGTTAAATAAAGGGGCAGTAATACATGTAATTACCATTGTGGTAACTTTAACCATAACGAATGTGAATTATAATAATAATAATTACCATATTCCAATACTAAAAATGTCCTTATGTTATAACTTTTAACTTGAAATGTTGGAAATATGACTGGAGTTGAAATTGAGCCCAAAAAAAAAAAAGGGGAATTGCCATGTAATTGGTTACATTACTGGAGTTATTATTGGATTAATGCTGATTTATCCCCATTGTGGTTCCATGTTATTATGGAGCTGTCATGTATATTGCTTTATACCCTCATAACAAAAAAATCAAACCTATTTACCACAATTTTACTATAATTTAAATTGACTCCTTGTGTGTGTGTGTGTGTGTGTGTGTGTGTGTGTTTTTGTTTGTTTGTTTTTTGTTTTTTTTAGATTTATATTATTCTGTGGTATAAAAACATGGGCTTGCTTAGTACCAGTGATCCCACAACATGGTCTCCAGAAAAACATGTCAATAAGAAAACCCTTATCTTGTGATAAGGATGAACCAAATCGTATATGAGATAAAATGTGTTATCCTAGCACCGTTTCCATTTCTAATGATAAAGCAGTGATGATGTTAGGAAAACCAACCCTGAAATGTGTCACCAATGACTGAACAACCTCCAAATGAAAGAAATACTAGAAACCAGTACATGGATTTTACTAATTGATGCTTATTTCAACTTATTTTGAGTCTTTATCTGGACACAAACAGAAAATTAGTGAGTTAATCATTGTGTTGCTAACGGTTAGCAAAGCTAGCTCTGTGAATATGTGTGAAAACATGTCCTGTTGGTTTAGTTATAGTTATAACATGAGGACAAATTATTTCATTATTAATCATTTTAAGTGGCAAATATATCATAATTATAATAACAATTATTAGTAATTATTGATGTCTAAATATATCATTATTATAATAACAATTATTAGTAATTATTGATGTTTTATGTTTAGCAACAGTGCATGGTAACGGCTAATGCTAACAGCTAGAGAAGGGGTATAAACTGTAAACATGGCTGTACAGACATTACCATCATACATCATGTGTTATATGGAGTTTTTAAGTGTTTTGTTGCAGCAAATTGTCATTTTATCATTCAATGAAATTTTGCAACATAAAAAAAATAAACAATTTATCACAAACCTAACTTGAAATTGTCAGTTTACATTACACTAGGTATATCAAACATTACAAATGACATTTATTAGACTGATGATGACAAAATACACATGGAAATTCGGTGTCAAGAGCATCATGGTATTTCATTTTGGTGCCGTCCCATCGCTGTCCTCCATCAACACCACATTTGTGTTTATGGTGTAGTGCTTCTGTGTAAATTCACATGTTAACAGGGCAGACAATCTCTTCGTAAAAAAGCACTAGGGAGACATTGTTTCACCACGTCGGAACTGCCTGAGATGATAGCTATATCATCTTTAAAAGCTAATGTTCAGTGGTTTCCACTCGGTCGTCCTCTTGATGATATTTAGCTCAGCCTCACACGGTGGTCCTTCCCTTTAAAAGCTTTTCCTTTACATTTCCACATGGCTTGCTCCATCAGCTCAGACTGTAAAATTTATGAGTCAGCTCTTAAAGGCTCTGTCCTGCTGGGCTCTCACCACAGACCCCCTCCTAACCCACCCATCCTTCCCTCCAAACCCCCCCATTCCGACCAGACAGTTCAGCTATGATACATATAGTACACTACCTAAAAGCTATTAATGGAATGATCTCTATCTGCTGCTCAGAGGCCTTGAGGGACAAGCATGAGGCAAAGTGATGAGTGTTTGCAGCACTGTCTGTGCAGAATAACGTCATAATATTATAAAGCACATTATTCTAATCTTATATCCCATTTGGTATTTCAGAGGAAAGATAGGAAACATGTTTAGCGCATTAATAAATCTTATTCTTTTAGCAACAGGTGATCATTTGGGGAAAACCACATGCGGTGTTAGATGTAATAGCAGGATTATGATGAATGATGAAGAACAACTAAAAAATGTGAACACACATCATGCACTAATACAGACGAGTATATTACAGGTTATAATGCATTGTGGGTTCTTAAACATTGGTGTAATAAGAGCAAGAGCAAGAAAAAGCTGATATCAATGACCCTCCTCTAACTGCAAAACTGTTGAATCAAACAGTGAAAAGTAAAAGTAGGTGGAAAAATATGTCAATAAATCCCTTTTCATCATTAAACAGCTTATAAAAAGAATGTATTTTTTTCCTAATTCCGTTTGAGAAGCTTGATTTTCGCTTATCGAATGTCAAAGGTTCTGATGCATCTGTGTCTACTTTACATTTATTCGATTTTAAATCATTAAATCAATATTAATTATTCTACAAATCGTTGTTATACAGAAGCACATTCGTCTTAAAATAAGGCATCTGTTCTGCACCTGCCAGTGCTACTTAAGCCAGGCTTGGCAAACCATTAGTGAGCACATTATGTACCTCCAGCTAAATTTGACACTTTGTAGCCTTTTGTTTGATTCCGAAGCCAAGAGATTCATGCAATCCTAAAACCCAAGCAACGCACTGTATGTTATTTGGAGTTTAAGAATGAATAGGTGTATGACT
The DNA here is from genome assembly GCA_029822895.1 of Maxillicosta whitleyi. Lineage (NCBI taxonomy): Eukaryota > Metazoa > Chordata > Actinopteri > Perciformes > Neosebastidae > Maxillicosta > Maxillicosta whitleyi. Next base: position 1,171,418 of record JAPSES010000044.1, on the reverse strand, counting down.
ATAGCTGTAATGTCGTTCCCGCCATGAAAAGCAGTGAAATAAAATCTTGATAAGATGTAAAAAGCGTATTTGATCACATTTTTGTGTGCTTTTAGTGCTGGGAAGTAAATGTGAGCCTTAGCTGGGTGCATTAAAATGCTGCCCAGCTGCTTTTAGCTTCTAACTAGAAGGAACTTCAAAGCCTCAATACTATTTCCTCTTCTTCAGAGCTTCCTATTCCTCCATCCTTGTGAATGTAATTGCATTGAGCGCAGGCCCATCAGACACTACTCTATATTCCCATCAGCGAGGAGTGCTTTTCGTGAAGTTTTTAATCCCCCCCTAAACCTTACAGAGGATTCGCCACTTTATGGGCTGGAATTTTGACTGCTTTCCTTATCAGACATTATCAAGAGAGGCCGAACCTTTGAGCTCTTTCATTCATGCACCTGTGAGAAGAAAAGGAGTTTTACGACCCCCTTTCTTATGCTGGACCTGCATCCCACTGTCTGTTCGTACCTTCGCTGTCAGCTCATTGTGATCTATCTCTCCTGGAAGTGAGATCTTATCTTCACAAACTTCTTACCTTTTACCTCCGCTCACCTTTCAAATTAACGTCTTCCTTAAAGGGCTCGTATTTATCTGAACCCACTTGTATTAGTCTTTGGTTCATTTATTTGTTTATTATTCTAACAGGTGAAGTTTGAAGTTGAACCTCCAGGTGCTGCAAAGCTACCTTTATTTTCATTCATTTTGGCAGATTTTTATTTTTTTTTTTACGTTTATTTCTATGTTCCAGGGTTCAGATATTTTGGCTTAATATGTTAAGTTTAATATCTAAAATACTTTGTGTAGATTTAGCCTAAACTCCCTATTATTAGTACTATTATTTTAGATTATGTAAAAACTAAATTTCTTATCATTGCAAAGAAGTTACATCTCATGCATTGGAAAAAGAAATGATTGCGCCCCCCCCCCCGCAAAGATATGGCTGAGTGTATTCTTTTCATCCCAGAAGTGATTGTGGTTGATTTGGCTAGGATTCGTAAGAAGTTTTGTTCCATTTTTACTTTTTTTTTCTTCCCACCATTAAGGACTGGTTCATCTGCTTTGGCCGGACAGGTGAAGACGTCCAAAACGGATTAATTTTATTAGGAACCGATACCACAGATGACGGCCTTTACCCCTATTGTATTTTGTAATTTTGCCAAGATGAAATAAACTGGAATTTGACCCCCTAAACAGGCTCAAAAACTCACCAAATTTGGCACACATGGTAAAAATTTTATAAAGAATTTTAAACCCCCCCCCCCACACACACACATACACAAAAACACACCTAGTGACCAGTAGAAATGTTGGAAAAACATGAAACCAACACCAACATTTTTTTTTTTTTTCTCCATTTTATTTTATTACATTTTTTTTTTTTTTTAGTTGAACAATGTAAGAATAGCTTCAGGCCTACAACAAAAGTAAAACACAAATGTTCACAATAGCTGTTTTCTTCTATATGTTGCTTATGTTTTTAGACAAAGCCGCAGACCCCTGGCTCAGGTTGTGCCCAAAGCAACTTTTATACTGCAAAACTTCACAACAATAGACAAAAAAAAGGCTTTTTTTTTTTTCAAGTTCTGTGCTCAGAAACCGAAACTCGGCAACAAAACTTCTCAGCTCTCACATAATATAATCATGGCTGTCACTCTGTTTTATGTTTTATTCCATGTGTGGTTAATCTTTCCCTAAAGAATAAGTCAACCCACTGGAACAGGGTCTCAACGCCGAAACAAAGCCTCAACTTTTTCGTTATGTAGTAAGTAAAAAAAAACGCAGAACAGAGCAATTCTTTTAAGTGTTTTGTGTTGTCTTGTGTGAAGACAGTTTCCTTCTGTGAAGGTTGCATAATGTACCTCTCCATGGCGTGGCTAAAGCACGGCGTATACCCTGACAGTGAAAAATTGTTTAGTTTAAAAACAGCGTAGCTTGACAAAAGTAGAGGTACGGCGTTGCAAAGTGTCGAATGCTGCAACAAAAACACACTATTCGGAAATACACCAAGACACACCTAGTGTTGTCATCGTTTCATAGACTCTCCAGGGGCAAATTTCACTTGTGCCTCATGGTGCTTGAGTTTATGTTATTGCTATTCATACATAATTGTACCGCCAACACGCTGTCATTCAAAGTGAAGGAAAAAGAGAGAAGATAGAGGGTAGAAGGGAGGGGGTAAAAGCAATTTCAAAGCTCGGCAAAAACCTGTGGGAATTACTTCGCCTCCATCTCTGTCTGCTTCAGTCTCTGTCTTCATTTATTTCTTTCAATCAGACCTTTAAAATAAAGAGGTTGAAGCTCTACAGGCATACTGAGAGCACGGAAAAACATTGTCCAACACAGTTAATTTATTTGTGTTTAATTAATTTACTCAACCTTGAACCATGGAGTGTTATGTATAAAAATAAAAAAAAAAGACATGGAGGGAAAGAACACTTTTTAAAATGTCTGCAAAACAGCTTTTGAGCTTCATGGGGGAAAAAAAAAAATATGGCAATGTAGCAAGTGGCTATTTGTTTTCGTTTTGTGTTTTCCTCTTGGAGTATTTCAATAGCAGACAACCTCGTTTCCCCGTGAACGTCTGATAAGCACCGTTCTGCCACATTTGCCTCCCCTCCACTGCAGGAGAATTTGGTTTAGGTTTGATAGATATAGAATTTAGAGCATGTAATTTCACACGTCCTCCTGATTTATACTTTGAATTCAACTGTCAAGCAATTACATTACATGCTCATTTCACACCGCCATGTTGGTGGTGATAAAATTGCGCGTGTTTGTTCCGTGCACCCGATTCAAGAGGTTCTGAGCGAGGGCAACTGAGGAGGTTTTTAAGAAGTTGTGCCACCCACTCCTCTTGTGTGCCGTGGCCAGAATGTAAAAGAAAATGTTGGGTTGTGTGGTGTTTCTATTATCATCCTTACTCTTCCTACACAAACAGCCACTCTCTGTTTACATGTCATCTGGATTCTCCGGTCTAAACGCATCTCATTGCCACAATTGGCTTTCATTTTTAACACTGCCTGAATGAATATGTTGCTTCATTTAGCATTAATTAGCAAACTCACTTTTTTTTTTTTTTTTTTAACACTCTCATTAACAAAGCCTGTTTATTCTGTATCCTTGCCCTTGTTGTGAAACATTAAATTACTGCAGTTTAGAGAGTTGTCTGTAATTATACCACCTTCACTTAGCAAAAAAAGTTAGCTCCTACAAAGTTTCAGACAAACACATTTATAAAAAATTCCTTCCTAATCTTGTCTGAATTCTCTTTTCTACAGGCTCCCGACCCAGATTAGAGGATGCACCCCCACGGATCGTGGAGCACCCGTCCGATCTGATCGTGTCGAAGGGCGAGCCGGCCACCCTCAACTGCAAAGCGGAGGGAAGGCCGACTCCGATGGTGGAATGGTACAAGGACGGCGAGCGCGTGGAGACGGATCGAGAAGATCCTCGATCCCACCGGATGCTGTTACCCACCGGCTCCCTCTTCTTTCTGAGAATTGTACACGGGAGGAGGAGCAAACCCGATGAAGGGGTCTATGTGTGTGTGGCTCGCAACTACCTGGGCGAGGCCGTTAGTCGTAATGCGTCGCTGGAGGTGGCAAGTAAGTGGCTGAAATGTACTGCTGTTTGGGGTTGATAGTTTAAGCGTGTGAGTGAACGCTGTGTGCACCAGCATTGGACAGTTTTTCCATGAGAATTGACACTGCAAGGATATTGTAAGTGTCTATAAGTGCAAACTGGAATTATAATCTTGTTTCCATGGCGATAATTTAATAGTGATCAAGTCTGCTACCATACATACATACCATACAGTTTTCCTGTCTAAAAATAGAATGCCTTTATTATCATTATACATATGTATTAGGGTTCAGTGTCTTGCTCAAGGACACTTTGACGTGCTGACAGTCGGAGCCGGAGTTTGAACCGCCAACCCTTCAGTCACTGCACCAACTAAGCCACAGCCCCCCAAACATAATGGACTCATTTGGGATTTGAACCCGGGACTTCTCGCACCCACAGTGAGAATCATACCCTGAGATCAACAACCTAGAGGTTATAGATCACCGGTTAGTTTGTTAAATATGCAATTAGACATGCAATTCTTAATGCAGTAAAGCTGAAAATCCTCAAAACAATCACAGAAACAAATCACAAGTTTATAGATGATAAAAATAAACTCTGCAGTGAAAGAAGACTGAAAGATAAGCATTTATTTGATTGGTAGGTGAGAAGAACTACTACTCCACACTTGATGATGGTGGGGTCCAGTTTATCTGAAAGCTAATTATTGTCCAGAAATGTAATAAAAGAAGGTATTTCTACACAGTGAAAAGTTGCAAAGCATCACAAAGAATACTATATTTTACATTTTAGCTGTTTACAGAGGGAAAAAATGGATGTACCCCCTGTGAATGAAGCAAAAGTATATTTTAATTTAATAGCATAGCATCTGCTTTTCCACAAATTGTACTAAGAGGCTTTATATGCAACATAAAGCATAGCAGTGATAAGAAATGCAATTCGTGCTGCAATAAAGCTGAAAATCCTAAAAAAAAAAAAAAAAAAAATTGCTATCACAACAACAAATCATGAGTTTCATGATTACAAACAACAAATTCTGCAGTGAAAGGTGACTTCAAGCATGGAAGATTTATGTTGTTTATAGCAATGTTGAGCATTTATTTGATTGGTTGGTAGGTATTAAGCCAGAGAAATGATCCTTCTAAGCCGTTCTACACTTGTTTCCAATTCATCTGAAAGCTTTGCGGGCTTGTATTGTTCCAAAATGTTCCAAAATAAGGCATCACAAATAATGTTAGCAGTTTACAGAAACAAATGAATGTAACCTGTGTGAAATTAAATAAAAGTAACATCAACTAGGACTAAGAAGCGTGATATACAAGCTGAAGTCTGGCAACGATAACTGAGGACATGTCTAAATATCAAGTGTCAAACATCAAACATCGTGTTGTGTATCACAGAGTTCAGGTGATAAAATGAATTACCCCACAGATGGATTTCAGCGATAATACCATTAGCTTCATCCAACAGACTAGACACGTGTACAGGCAGCTGAGACGGACTTTCGGTTCTCTTATCATCGCCATCACTCGGCTGAGTTAGCCCAAGATGCCACCCCTGACCTTGGTGTCAAATCTCCTGGCAGCTGGCACCCCGAGGCCCGCCACCCCAGCGCCGATCATCACCGCCCTGCCCAGCCTCCGACACCCCTTCGCCTATCTTCTGCCGCTCCACAGAGCCCGGCCCCTGTCGTGTTGTGACCGGGCCCTCTGCGACCGGGCCTCTTAATGTAGATGGATGACAGCTAGCTCCAGCAGAAAAAAAGATAACAGTTGTCGCCACTGGACAGGAAAGCACAAAGTGTTTTTTTTTTATTTTGTGCAGGCAGGGATGAAAGGCCAGTGGAGGTTGGCAGATATTCACGAGCAGATGTTAGGCATTTTGAAATACAGCAAACTCCTGTCGCATGGGTTTCCAAACGACACCTCCTTTTACGCCACAGCTTTAATGAAATGCGGATGAGCCCAATTAAAGTTTTTGCTGTTTTTGCCACACCTATAACTTGTGCTGACAGCAGCTTCAGCTCATTTAAAAGCTTTTTGCATGAATAGAAATGTATTAGAGATGCTCCTGTGGGTGTTTCTTAACATGTCACCCCATAAGGAAAACGCAATTTTAATACGAACTACAGGTCAGATGCTGTGAGACAATTTACTATCAGTGCAACGAATGTACCACGGATGAGTTTTGAGCACAATATAAATACAAAATCAGCTTTTCCCTAAGTTATTCTAGCTTATCTACTAATGGAGATAAAAAAAAAAAGAAACAACTAAAGGCAACAGCTGCCATCGGCTTTTACAGAAAGAGCCAGCCAAGATTTAAACATTTCCTCTAATCTCTTCACTCCGGCCTCTTCTAATATCGTCCAACCCTTAAAAACTGAAACATCCCAGGAATTCCTCATCGTGTTAACACAAACCAGCTGAAAGTGGTAAAAACAAACTCCTCTCCCAGTGAAAAACTGTGAAAGTTGAGACTCCTGTCAAACACCTTACGCTCGAATATCTTTTTTTTTTCCCTCTTGAGCGGCTTTGGCTCCTAACTTAATAATCAAGCTAAAATTCCCTCGACTCCTTCTGCGGAAAAACAGTCCATGAATCATTCTCTATCCTCTTTAAACAGCTGAGATCTGCGCAGTGTGTCCGTCACCTTACCTGAAAGCCTTCCTCCAACAGCATGAAGAATTACCTTTCACCTCGCTCCAGCTCTGTTTGGGTATCAACATCAGAAGCCGCAGGGTATTTGTGATATAAGCCGTGTGGAAACTAAGCATGGAGAATAGGTGGAGGTGTTGTGAATCACTTTTCACAGAGCTGGATATGAGGAAGAGAACACAACAGATACTGGTGCTGGAAACGTCTCACTCCCCATGAATAATCCCTAATGTTTATCTCAACGCTTTCGTAGCTTTGTACTAGTTTTAAGCTCTTTTATAGGATCCCAAATAAGCCTTTTTGCCTTTTCCTAATTCATGACATTCAGATTGGGTTTTCTTGCCCAAACCAAGGACATGTTATCGTCAATATAACCAGCACCCCTGGGATATTGTATTCCTGGCAGCTGCTGAAGATAACAAGGGAATCTAAGCTCCTTCATACGCCAGCATCGACAGGATCTCATACACGGCTCTGTGAGGTTGCACGGGGTCATGTTTGCTGTCCGAGGGGTTGTTCTCTTCTATGAAACTCTTGTCTGTGATAATACTGCCTTATATTTCACCACGCACCTGATCAGCCCATATATTTTTGCTGTATGTCCGGCTTTCTGCTGCTTTCCGTGCTGGTGCAGCGGTCCTTTGGGAGGTGACATTCTCTGCAGCTGTGCGCTCACACAAATGACAAAGTGCACAGCAGTCTCTTTCTCAGATAAGAATCCTTAATCCGCGGTGCTAAAAAAGTGCAAGTATGTCTTTTGCTTGTGTGTACTTGTGTGCACTCCGAAAATGCGCACCCGCACAAACCTGCCTAATACACTTTTTGGAGCTTTGCCTCTAGAAAGAGAGGTTATATAGAACAAACAGCAGCGAGTGCCAGAGCCGGTCCGATGCCAGCCCCCACTGCATGGCGCCAATGGGGCCGGAGATAAGGCCACAGGCACATAAGCCTGCCCGGAGCTGCCAAGGGGCTCAGCATGGCACCAGAGGAGGCGCAAGATGGCACTTTATGGCATGGTGTCACTTTGCTCCCTAGCCTGTGACTTGGAAGCACTGGGGGCAAACTGAGAGGGAGATGCATTGTGTATTGGCGTGTATATTTTGGTATCGGGGTGAGAGCCAGAGCAGTGGGAAGTGTGGAAGGTTCAGGAGTTTTAACCCCTCACAATCCATCTGCTGCAGGCGGAGAGGCGAGGCAGGGCGGCGAAAGCCACTGAGCCGCAGTCTGGGTAAACTGGCGAAATGTGTTGACGAAAACACCTGACTGAGAGTTTTGCCTGAAAGTGCTTTAATTTTGGAGTGTTTTATGTCGTGCTGTTAAGTAGTCTTTGTGCATGTACAAGACTAGCTAGAGGCGAACTTGTTTAGATGCCGTGTTGTAAAAACAGCTTGTGTCGAACTCCGGAGTGTTTGAAGTGGAGTCTGAGTTCTCATCGTCTTAGCTCTCGTTTGGATGTTGGCAATTTTTCAGCTTTTCAGCGACGATCCATCCTAAATCTATCTGTTTTTAACATCAAACATCCTGCTCAGCCTTAAAAGTTTAGCTGCGAGATGTTTGAGCACGATCTGTACTGACAGAAAACATCTGCTGTAGTTGGCCTGAAGTTTACCCTAATGATAAACTTGAGACCAATATTCCTTGAAACATATACATCTACTTACTACATTTGTTTGGTCTCAGATAAGGACTCTGCATTTTGTTATGAAATGTGGTGAGAACTTGATAGAAATTCTAGGAATAAGGCAGTCGTTATGATTTATTCTTTGGGGAATTTCCCGGCTATTAAATGGCAGCTGAGATATTTCTCTCTGGTTTGGCTGTTCTCTTAAGACTCTCTGCGCAAGCTAATTATCCCGGGAAATAATTTAGCGGGTAAACATGATTGTGAGAGCTTGTTTGAGACAAATGCAAAAGACAGATCTCATGGCTGTTGGATCTAAAAAAAATAATAAAATAAAAAAGCGTCAAAGAATAATATGAAGTATTTAGAGAAGCCGTCAGAAACCCTGTCGACTTTAGTCTCCAGATGGAATATTTATGTCAAATATTCATGAGAACAGGTGCGATAACTCTTACTTGTAGTTCTCAAGTGGGTGCAGATCGTTTTCCCTATGCAAGCATTCATACACCCACAATTAGGCACTCAATAATCCATTAGTGAGAGTTCTGCTTAGTTACCCCAGTAGCATTTCCCACTTATTATTGATGACATATTTGACGAATGGATGTTTGATGCATGGACTGTGAGAGGTTTTCAAGCCTCGGTAGCTGTAGCTCAACCTCCGATATGACGCAGCTGACAGGTTAAAGCGCTTGTGCATTTTTAAAAACTAACATTGCATCAGTATTTTTTTTTTCTTTTTCTGCAGGGCTCTGAATATTAAAGAAAAACTGAGGCTGAACGGATGTCACAAATATAGGATTAAACGAAAACATACCGAAAGAAAGTCATCCTGCAGTAAAAAAAAATAAAAAATAAAATAAATAAATAAAATCCTTTCCATCGCTTTCTTTTTTTTTTTCACCTGTTGTGGTTTAATAGCGGTGGATCTTTCACCGTTTCCCTCGCAAAATTTCTGTTTTGTGCCCCAATCCTAGTTGATTTCACGCATTGAAAGAGATTCTTTGATCCTGAAAATGCGGCCTACAAAGTTACGTGCCGGGAGCAGAGGCCAATTCATGTCAGATGCATAAAAGTCAGTGAAGCACAATAGACCTAACGGGCCAGACACCCCTGGGTGGGGATTTGACATTCAGAGTGACTCGCCCGAGCTCCTGGCGGCTTTTTCTTTGAGTGTTTTATACCTCTGACGTTTTTATTATGCCTGCTATGTCTGTACTGCCAGACTTTATGGCTCATGAATATTCAGACCAGCAGGGGAGGGGAAGAGGTGCTTTTTCTAAGGTACTGTGGGCGGAGTCAAAGCCAGGCAACCTCTAAGGGCTCATCACAGCACCCCCACACACACACACACACTCCATCCAGCCAACCTTTTTTTTTTTTTTTTTTTTTTTTTTTTGCCTTTTAAGGTTGTTTGGAGGTCAGGCCTGTAAGGTTGAAGATGGCAGCTGCCTAGTGGAATTTGTGGAATGAACAGGTGAAGATGTGATGAAACTCCTGTCTTCCTCTGCTGTGTTTTGTGTGTGTGTGTGTGTGTGTGCACATCTTTAAGTCTTTGTAACGGCAGGCAGCGCCAACTTTCTCACCCGCTGTAATCCTAGACGCCAGCGTGGGAGAAACAGCTGAACAGCACTGTCACCGGTTGGATCATCGTCTTTTTAAGTTTGTTCAGACTAAAAATTCATGATGAGTCGAGCTGAAAACTGGAAGCTCCTCCAGTTTACACATATGCAGCTAGATATGACTGTGCATATTTATTATTCTGCTTGTATCCATTCTATCTTCTTTTCAGGCTGTTTTAACCCATAAAGACCCAAATATCCACCAGTGACCCCAAGTATCTACTGATCTAAACTCATTAATATCTACTCATCCACTAATCCTATCGATACATGTATATAATTGGTGGAAAATACAATTTTTCATCTTTTCGTGGTCAGCTGCTCTGGTAATTTTCTCAGTCTTCCAGTGAGAGAATGAGTGTAAATGTTCTTCAGAATCAGTGTTGTCATGGTTGTTATGTGAGTGTAATCTGGTAAAATTAGCATTAATTTGACATCTTTAGCCCTGTTTTAGACCGTGATTTATGAAAAATCAACAAGCAAACCTTTTTGTGGCTGTTCTGTTTGACAAATATATCATTTAACCTCAAATCAGTCGGTGAAGCTGAAGGTCTTAACATAATTAATGTCAACTTTTCCCCAATAAACCTAGAGTTTATTCATCTGCAGCTTTCTGACAGGTTTTATTTATTCATTTACATGATACAGCAGAGAAAACCCAAACATTCAGTATTCATTCATCCGTTGGTTATATATGGATTATATTCAGTTTCACAGTTTATCATTTACATTTTTGCCTGTCAGTTCAATTCTAGCCAACATTGGGGTCGTCATGTTCCGCAGTAATAAATCTAAACTATTCCCACACAATAAATCTTAAATTCACTCTGATTAACACTCTTCATTCTATTTTTACAAATGGATTTTCACCTGACGTTTTTTTATGTATTTTCTCTTTGATCTATATGATATTTAATTATGATAATTATGATTATGATAATTATGATTATGATATTTAATATTAGATAAACAGTTCACTGTTATATCATTCAACCCTTAAGGGTCTGAGCCTATTGTGGCCATTTTTGAACACTTTTGATTTTGCCTTTATATACTATATAAAGAAATGTTTATGATACCCATGTTTGGTATCTTTTTTTTTTTTTTTCAGCAAAACTTCATCTATCTCATCTGCCTATTATTTTTTTTTTCACTTTAACCTACTATATGAACACAAAAGGCCGAAAAAACACATAAAAAAAAATCCAAAATCCAATTTGAAATGTGTATAATTTATTGCATAAATAACACAAAGATGCTTAAAGAACCTTTTCAAAGACTTTAAAAGTGAATTTTGGTTCCAAATTTTAGGTATGTAGAATCCAAATTGTAATACATTAAAACTATACTCAAATATTTGACTTAAAATAGATCCTCCCCCCAGCCCCAGCCCTCCCAGTTTCTGCATCCAGTTCATGTGGGGGGTCATTCTCAGCCTTACCTGCTTTGCTAATGCAGTCTGTGGGTTAGAATCTGCAGTTTTTTTTTTTTTTTGCATTTTGACAAATAATGACAAAGATATGGTCAGAAATGTAACGCTTGCTTTATATCGCTATAATAACATTATATCACTTGTTTGCTCCAGATTCAAACCATCATATCTCCGGTTGTATTAGCTTTATCAACATCAAATAAAAGAGCGGAAGTCCACACTTTCCAATGCAGTTGTCTCATTAGCACTTCTGATGCTACGATGCGTTGAAAATGTCATGTGATCCAGTCACGGGGCCATGACCATGGACCGCTAAGGGTTAACCCTGTACCTCAAACTGCTGATGCACACTGGAAAACCTTCACAGTGATTATATCATTAGATTATGGTTATATTTTTTCTTATTATTATTATAAATAAGCAGCTGTTATTGGTCTAAAGTATCTGAAGAGGTTTATATGATCTGAAATACCTTAGGTAACCAAAAGAGTTCTGTGGTGTAGTTTTTTTTTTTACAATGGGAAGAATCATTAATTTTAGATGTACTTGAATGTACATTTCATGAAAACAACTAACCTATATAAGAGGGTGACGCAATAGTTCAGGGGACACATGTTTGGCTGTTCCAGGCACATGTTCTGATGCTGATGTTTGTAATCAAGAAGGAATCAGCTGATCAACTCTACTCATCATCACTTTTTGATAGATGACAGGTTTAACAATAAGTGATAATAAGGGTTTTTAGCTTTAAGTGTGGGTCTGATGCCTGTTACATTGGCTTCACTAACACGATTTGCATATATAAGAAAAAAAAACAGTATCACTTTCAATACACAGTACTGCGCAAGAGTCTCAGGTCACCTACAGCTCTATTATTTTCAGGCTTTTAATTAGTTTACTCATTTATTTTTTCAGTCTTTCCAGGGAAATGCAGGAAATATGTGCGCTTTATTGAAACACACACACAAAAATCAGATGTAAATGTCTTCTACAGGTGTGACTTCTGCACATGTTGACACTGTGGATGTTTTCCTAAATCATTTTGTGGTTTATTATTCCATGCTTCCTTCAGAACATCTGTCTTTTATCCGTCTTCTCTGTGTGGAGCATATATATCATACAGTTTCCACACTATAATTGGTTTTATCCCATAAAAACCCAAACATCCAACATCTACCAAAATCATCTACTGATGCAAAATGTTTAATATCCTCTGATCCACTAATCCTACCAATGCATGGAAATAATTATTTGTGCTGTGTGTTTAAAGACATGTATTATTGCCATTTTTCTTCTAAAATACCTTACAGTCATCTGTTTGACCCCACTTGATATGTAGCCAGTAATTAGTAAGTGTTACCAAATTAAGATTTTGCTACTGCAAGAGCTGAAATTAACTCATAAAGACTCAAACATCCACCATCTACCGATATAAACGGTTTAATCCTTATTGATCCACTAATACATGTAAATAATTGGTGTAAAATGCAGTTTGTCATCTTTTCCTGGTCATCAGATATGACCCATTTGGACGTTCAGAGGCTCTGTAGTTACCATGGAAACACCATCATCTTCTACAACACTGATAAATGATGGAGACACTTGCTTTATGATATATTTTGATATATATCACATTATGATAATATATTTCATTGACAAAAAAATCCCTTTTATTTTATTTTATACAATAAACCTCTACTTTAATATGAGCTTTATTGGACATCTACATGATCAGTACATTAAATATGGGAAGAATACCTGATTCTTACAAAAAAATATTCAAAATACAATGTTTATATAAAGCATTAAGAGCATTACAGCAGGGAAGCAATAAAAAGTATAGGCATGAGATAAAAAGGATTCAAGATTAAAAAAGAAAAGATACGAATTTAAAATATATATATAGAGCATCATGTTATAATAAATAGGGAAAATCACTTAAGCAAGGTTAAATACACAGTAAAACTGATTTGGGAACCACCACAATAGTAGCACTGGGTCTTTATGGGTTAATGTTGTTTACATATGTCCTGTGTTTTGCAGTTGTACGTATGTGCACAGTACTGAATGTTCATCTTCATTAGGTGGACTGTGTATGTGTATAAATAACCTACTGTATTAATCTGTGGTCTGAACTGGGCTTCATACTCACACTTGATATATTAGTACGAAGCCCAGTTCAGAGAAATGGATTTCAGGGTTTGTGGTTTGGAAATAGGTTAAGAATTTGGAGTTTGGAGACCGGTATGGGCGGAGCGCAAGTGCAGAGTGCTGATCGAATTGATAAAGTGAAGCCTCCCCTCTATCTGCAGTCCATCTGCCCTCTGTCCCTGTCATTAACCCCAGTGATGTGAGGCCATATGGGTAGTGATCAGAGCTCTGCGGTGCATTCTGTCAAACACGGAAAAGCAGTCACTACTGACCTGTACACACAGTACCTTCGGGTTCCAGCTCGACGGCCGCTGAGCCGCTATCAGTCTCAATTTACGCCTGTTAGCATTCAGATCGCAGCAGTATGAAGGTCAGCGCTTTTCTACGCGGCAGGTTATAAAGTTGTCCACATATCGGTGCCTTAATGTCACAGTATGAGAGGGAAAAGGCTTTTTATCTCACACTGAAGTTGCTGGAAGCTGTTGCTCCCAAGGCTAAATGTCATTTTGCAAATACAAGCTGTTCCAACCAGTAGAATGAACCTTTTTTTTTTAATATATGTATATCCTTATACCATTTATGAAGGTGGTGTTTTGAACTGTGTTAACATTTTTATCAGTTCACCTATTCAGAATAAGCTCTTTGAGGTGTTAGCATGCTTTGAATGAGCTGATATTATCTGTTAAGCCATTATGAGAGAGCTGATTTTATCTGTTTGTCTTTTAGCTTATTAAGGATAATCTGTTTTTGAGAGCCTGTCAATCAGGTGTTTAAGGAGTGAGGCGGTTGACCCACTCCGCAGCCTGGAACCAACTGAAATCTTCAGTTACATATGTTATGAAATCATCTCCTGTGTAGTTTTTAATGGAATAAATCAACTGCTCATTAACTAAAACACCTATAAGCCTGCTAGTGTACACCGGTGCACATATAAGGGATGGTTTTAGTACAGACAGTTTTCCCTGCACTCCTTTTTCACTTAAATTTATATTATAACATTGTTGGTGTGTTTGTTCCTGGGATCTGTGCTAAACAATCATGTTCTTATGCCAGCAGAATGTGGTTTTAATGCTGGGGAATCTCTGCAGCACCCCTGTGTCTCATTTATAACAGGGATGCAACAATATATTGGCATATAAGTTGTGTTTTCATTGATGGCAGTGGCAGATATGTGACGGTTGTGTTATATTAAAGGTTTTTTTTCCATAACTATATATGTTTGACGGTGTTTTCATGGGAAGATAACATGATATAGGCCTGAAAAACCTTAAAGCAAGAACTATTTGTGTATGTACACTGAAGATTTCTCTGCTGAGGGGGATAAACTACTAAAAAAAACTGTCTTAATGTGATTTTTAATAATGGAATTGGTGTCTGGATAGACTTTTGTAATCATCGCATTCTCAATATATAATGGTTTGTCAATAAATGTCACCTCCTGTGATTTGAAAACGGCATTCAGCCATGTTATGATGTTGGAAATGTGTTACTAAAATACTGTTAATGGTTTCCTTAAGCATAAATGTTATGTTTATGTCCTTTACGTAAGTGAGCTGCCAAATGAATATAACAGAACTGGCCTTGTTAACACCATAACAGGCTCAATACTATAAACGTGAACATTTTTTAGTGGGAATCTGTGAGTAAAGCATGAGTGCATATCCCACTGGTATAATTTCGGCATTCTGCCTCTCCCTGCATCATCCTGCGTATTCACAGGAGCATGACAGTGTTTTCCACCAGCTGTCTAAAACACTTTGTCCACTCAGATCGTTTGTCAGGAAAGCTACTGTCAGCTCTCGTTTCCCAATTTTTCTCCCACTTGTACTTTCTCACACTTTGTACGTGTCTGCTGTTCAGTTTGTCAGAAAATCGTGTGGATATGAAGATATCAGCATTCATTGAATTCATGAAAGTGTTTGCATGTATTTGCATTCAACAAAATGAGCAAACGCCGACTGATAACAACTCTGTTCAGCAGTGATATTCTCCACTGCTTAATAGGCCTGAGCACTTCATCAGAATATTCTCAGTCACAGTATGGGCAAGTGTAATATCCACATCACTGCTATTTTTATTTATTTTTTGATCAATGCAGTGTTTGTTAATGTAAACCATTATAAATGACGCATGGTGGTGCTACACACAACCAACCTCCAAATCATATTCAAAGGGAATGTGCTTGTTTACTACAAACCCCGGCCAAAACAACATCATTTTTACAGTAACTGAGAATGTTCTATGTTTGTGCTCGTCTGTGGTTTGACGGGTGCTCATGCTTTACTAATGGGATTGTATGGTCCAGGGGTGGGGAGAACAGAGCCACTGGCCATTCTGGTGTTAAAAAAGGGGGGATCAGATGGCCGGAGTGAGGCCATGGGCCTCTGGCTTAACCCCCTCTGTATGATCCGGCCGTCTGCCCGTCACCGAGCCAGACCCACCAGCCAAAACCTCCTCCAGAGGATACCCATGAATTAATTAGACCATAGTCAAGGCAAGTGAGACCACCGAGCAGCATGTGTGTGTGTGTGTGTGTGTGTTTCTGGTGTCGTAAAGGGTCAGCGGGACAATAGCAGAAGGATGAGGGGTGAGGGTGGGGGTGGGGGTGAGTGGGGCGTTGACAACAGGTGGTGTGAGGAAGAGCTTTAACCTCCTTCCCCCCTTTTTAATGACAGTGGAGCACAGGGGCCACAGGGGTTGCATAGAACAATAAAGGCCCCTTACTCCAACCGTTGTGTCCAATCACGCCCCATTATCTCTCAGGGCTGCTGATCACAGGCCAGACGCAGCAGGACCTCCATGCTAAATGTCCGACGTAGTTGGTCGTTTCCTTGGTTTCTTCCCAAGAACTTCATGAATATGCATTTGTGTCATCCCATATAATTAAGCACTGTACAAGTATATATTGTAGCAATGGGTTTTATAAATATATCAGACTTATTATTTCATAAACATTATCATATTAATCATTGGGTTTAAGTCTAAGGTTATACATTTAAGGCTTCAATTTGCATTTTGCTAACTCTTTATGTGCTCCTATTGCATATAAATGCAAATGTGTTATATAGTTGTATGCAAAAATATGGGCCCCCCTTGAAAAATAACATGATTTGCAAATAGCGTGAGCTGGATGTTAAAGTGTTTGCATGCTCTCTAAGGGATTTACATTTGCACATGTAAGAATTGCATTTATTATTTATTTTTATTTGGTTGAATTTATTATATGAAAAAGTAAGTATGCATTAATGTTGCTCATAATATTACCAATTTTCCATAAGCTACAAAGACTATTATGGTTTTACAATTATAAAATCACCAAATTATGTCATTTTTCATGGGGTGCCCACCTTTGTACACAAAACTGCATGGGTTTGACCTATATTTCATCAGCCATTGCCTGTGTTTGTCTTAGCTTGATATTGTTGCAAATTACTTGATTTGTTTGTTGTCTGCTGTAAGAAAAGGCAGAGGAAGTCTAATGTGAGTCAGCTGATGTTTACATTTCTTTGAAATATTTGTGTGAATTTCCACTAAAGTGTTTTGATTGCATTGTAATTAATTGAGAGTCATTAGTCATGGTCTTACAGGATGCAAATGACTCCCCATTGGGCGCATTGAGGCTGACAATAGCCCTCTGGCAAAACAACATAAGGGGCTGTGTGGTGTGGGCGTCGTGCTACAGGGTACCAATAAGAAGATGACATACAAAGCAGGAAGTCAGATTCACACTGAAGAAGCACAAAGCAGCTCCTCAGTCCTGTTTGGCAAGATGACACAGCTTTATAAAGCCCATGATGAGAGCTGTGCTAATTTACTCCTCAGTCTTTTATCTCTGGAAGATAAACAATAAGCATTACAGCATTAGTTTACACTGAAATTAGCATATTTAAATGTGTAGAATGTCATTTCTGCTACCTGGGGTCCCTCAATCAAAACAAGAATAAAGGGTTTAATTATGAAGTGCACAGTGAATAGGATTATGGGAGTTTTAACCAGCCTTGGTATTAGAAATGTATTCAGCGTGACTTAAGGAGAAATCTTGTGTAAAGACGAGCTGATGTATGAGATTAGTGATGTATTTAGTGACGTGCATCTATGTTATTTTAATTTACTTTAAATAAATAAATGCATATTTAACAATGTTAGTGAATGGGATAGGAGGTTATTGGCAGGACATTAAATAAAATGAGCATTTTTGGGAATGTTTCCTTTTATGTATGTACATTGGTCAGCTAAGTTCATAACATAAGTCTACTCAGGGTGAAAATGTTGCATGTTATACGTTCTATAGTCATCATAACAAAAGGCTGAGGCAGAATCATCTCCTTACTGGACTGGGTTTTGTTTATTGTTAGTCGGGGGCCCTCTCCAGCAGCCCCCCTGCTGCAGGGATTGAAGCAATTTCACTGAAATTAATGACAGTGCTGTGCTTCTATAATGCAATGCTAATGTCAGTCTCAATGTGGCCTTAGGGGGTGATGGCGAGGGTGAAACATAGTCGAAGCACATTCAGTAGAAAACGTCAGAGAATCAAAAAGTGATAGATAGATATAACATGAAAGAAGACAAGACTCTGCTGGAGAATACAGATGCACGAGAGGCACAAACACGCGGAGACACGCAAACGGGAGCGACTCAAAACAAATCTGTCAGTTCATCACAAGTGACACGAGAAGCAGGGTACATCTGGGGAATTTCAGGCATCAGTCACGACAGACAGTGAACGCAAGAGGCCAGCGCGATCAATACGCGGTTCAAACGAATCAATCAAACGCAATCAGAGCATCATTACAAAGCGCGTGAAAAGGACGAACATTAAAGCAACGTGGTGAGAAATATCTGCCTGCCTCCTATATCAGTGAACCAACAAAAAAAAACTAAACAAAACAGCACTTTTAGGTTCTAAATAGTCCCACCTTCTTACAGTCAAATTTATCGAAACAATCAGCGCTGGTATTGGAAAAATCATTGCGTTTATTGAATTCAACGTTGCGGTTATTTAGGAGGTCACGTATGCAAAGAATGGATCACCAGGGCCGGACATTTTTCAGATGCAAGTGGACATTCTCTCAGCGGACGATAGAATTTACCTCCCGGATTGTCCAATAAAACTGTATTTGCCAGCTCATACTAATTGGAAAACATAGTTTAGTGACTATACAGCAGATTCTAATTGGTGAAAAACTCATTCTAATTGTTGTGTTACTAATTCTGCACCCTGCCATCCCACTTTAATTATTGGATTATTTGTTATAGGCTAGCTGCTGGACAAGTCTTTCTAAATTGGAAACTCATTCTGCTTGTTTGGCATTTCATTCTAGGCACAGGAAAAATCTTGTAATTGGACGTCTCCTCATCAACGCCGCCCGATTCATGGTCAGCCTCTGAATTAAATAAAATCTTGACATTCTTAATTTTAAAGATACAGTTTTTTTACAGTTTCAATTTCTGATTTCAACTCCGACCAAGCATCTCTCAGCACTTTCAATAAAATGAATATCTATCTGAGTGGGAGGAAATATGTGCCTAGTCTCATTCACTTATGTAAAATATTAAATTAGCATTTTGTTAATTGACACAGTTCGTCTCTGAATATAAATAAGCGGCTTAAGCTGATGACTGCAGCATGAGGATGTTCAACAGTAGAGGTTGCGTGATCTTTTGAAGTCAGCCAACTTTATTCTGCATTTGAGCTCGTACGTTTGGTTTTCGAGTTAAAGTTGCTTCAACCTTTCCGAAGAACTGAAACTTGAACATTTCTAAAGGATTCGCTTATGTAAAAGTAACTCGAGGCATTTAATTGACAGTTTGGCTTCGCTGTCATTTGAGGGCAGCACTGAAATATTACCCTTTGCCAGACCTTTTTAATGGGAAAAAAGATATTTTATTAATGGGGATTTAGGTATATTTGACCTGTCTGCAAATGGTAAACACAGGCGAACAGCTGTGGAAAAAAAGCTTATTGATTTCTACTTGTGTGTATTTGCACAAGATTCATTTCTCCTTAAGACGTGCTCCCACCTCGAAGTTAGAAAAGGTCAGCGAACAGGGGCTTAAGTCATTCAAGTGGAGCTAAATGGATTTCTGCTTCAAGATCCATCTGTTTTTGGAGTTTGTTGACAGGGTGGAAAATTGGAACTGTTGCTCTCCCCCCCCCTCAATCGCACCAACACCACCGTCGCTTGCGTCGCGACCCCCCTCCGGCATGGAGATATGAACTACCCATGGCACAATAATCGGCGCAGGGTAAAAAGTGTGCTGGGCACGAGGCAGGATGTGAGGTCTGACCATCTGCTCCGGCTATGTGAACACATTTGTGCACGACTGACATCGAGGGCGGCCATAAGTTTATTTAGCGGCCGGAGACAGCTGACAGAGAGAAAGAGGTTTGTGTGTGTGTGTGTGTGTGGGGGGGGGTTCAGCTGACACAAGCAGACTGTATCACCTTCAACAGGAAGACGCTGATGTCAGAGAGACGCTTCACCTCTTTCACCTCGGCGGCGGACGCAGCAAGTGGAAGGGAAAGTGGATGGTGTCATTCGCCCTGACCTCAGCGTGAAGCAGCACACATGCAGGAAATGACAGAACTATGTGTGCAGGCAACAAGATGCACAGCTGAGGAAACAGCCAGAGCCTAGGGGAGCGTGAGGCGGGGGGGCTCGGACCTACAACGCATCCAAGCAACTGTCACGATCACACTGAGCGGACACTCAGACAAGTAAATGGTTGTGAAAAAGAAACGCAGACTAGCTACAGCTGGAGCTCTGGCGAAGCAAAACCACTGGAACGGGCTCCGTGATTTAAAAAAAGATGACTTTATTCCTCAGTGACTGGATAGCTTAGTGGTTTACTAAGTCTTTGGTGAATAAGGTTGCTGGTTCCAATCCCAGGTAGGCCCTTGGGCAAGCCTGTAAGTTGCTTTGGATAAAAGTGTCAGCCTAATGTAATATATTCACTCCTGGTTTCCTTCAGAAGTATAATTATAACTAAAATGTATCCATCTTGTATAAAAATGTTTGGTTTAGTTCAGGTAGACATAGTTATGCAACCAGAGGTAATTTAACACAACCCAAATCAAGAAGAAACACAATGAAAGGAATGCTAATATCCAGAGCTATGCAAGAATGGAACAAACTGCTGGAACACATGATGGAAGAAAAAAAGAAAGAAAAGAAAATAAGTTATTGAAGAACCATCTATTAACCATAAATGATTGATACCTGGGCAAATTGAATAAATGTAGCGTATATACGAATACGCTGCTGACCTCAGGGAGCTGTTATGTCTGTATCTTGTTTGTTATTTATTTCCTTTCATGTTATGTTATATGTGAAAAATAGTTTTGTATGGTTGTATTGTATGTTGTTTGCATTGACTAGTTGTAAAGATTATTGTAAGGACCAACAGAAGAATAGCTGTAGCCATGGTAGAGCTAAAGAAAGAAACAAAGACAGACAGTATAATCTGTAGTCCTGTTACACAACTATTTTTTTTTTTTTTAGATGTTTCCATTTTGTGCAGCTTTATCCTTCTACCACTTCATCTCAGAGGCAATTTTTTGTCTTTTTCCCTCCACTACATTTGTCTGATGACTTTCTTTTCAGATGCCCGGTTTTCATCCACTTCTTGTCTAGTGAAACCAATATTTTTCCTGTTGTATTGGTGTTGAATACTTGTTACAAATTGATTAAAAGTTGCTTAGTGAGTTGAGAAAATCACTCTACTTCTTAGGCAAAGTAAACTCTTCAAAAACCTTGTAGGATTTATTGGAAAATGCATTTTTACAAACACGAAAAAGGGGCTGGTTATCTGAGCTCCTGATGTACATTTATGTATTTTATATATAAAGTAACGATTGACCTGTCTGAGGAAACATTCCAAGTGTCAGGGTTGATAAGTCCCTGATGATTTTATTCTATAAATCTAGGGCTGTCGAAAGATACATTTTCTTGATCGCAACTAATCTCAGAAATGTCATAGTTAAACGCGATTAATCTTGATTTACTTTGCATGTGTAAAATTGATATTTTGCAGTAAGACCGCTCGAATCTAAAGTTAAACCCACAATGCAAAGTATTTCTGACCATTGTGTCTTAAATTGGAATAAAATGAAGACAGAGACAAAG
The DNA here is from genome assembly GCA_029822895.1 of Maxillicosta whitleyi. Lineage (NCBI taxonomy): Eukaryota > Metazoa > Chordata > Actinopteri > Perciformes > Neosebastidae > Maxillicosta > Maxillicosta whitleyi. The sequence goes on along the minus strand of JAPSES010000044.1, from coordinate 1,150,194 downwards.
GCGGAATTTACCTTTTGGGCTTTTTTATTTTTCAAAAATTGTGTATAAAAAAAAGTTTTAAGAATGAATGACTGGATACTTTGAGAAATTGTGAATAAATGAACACATGAAAGCTTCAGCTCAAGCTGCCTACGGATGTGTAGAAGGAACAAAAGACTAGAAAACTTAAAATATAACCGCATTTAACTGACAATGAGTTTAATTAATACAACCAAGAGGAGCTACATGTGGATGGGAGAAGTGCGGAAAATACTGGAAAACTCTGATCGCGATTAAAAAAAGAATATTCGTGATCACAATTTACATTAATCTAATCGCAATTAACGCGTTAATATTCCCAGCCCTAAATAAATCATATCTTGAATCTGTGCTGACCTTCTCTCTCTGTTGGTTTGGAAAACTAAATTTCAAGTAAAAAAAAAAAAAAAATACACTAAGCGGAGTGATCACAACAAGTAGCAAGATTTTGGGCGTTCACCAATGCACTTACATTGTGAGTTCCAGTTTTTTCCCTCTTCCTCAGATAAAAGGTAAAAGGTACGAGCACTCCTTCATCCCTATAGCTACTGTATTTCCATTTTTAACTCGTCGGACCAAAGGGATTGATTAATTGTTGACTGATAAGCGGTTCTGTTCTGTTCTGGTTTTTTTAAATTTTTTTTTACACTCTCTCTCCTCTCCCCCCAACTTTTAATTGAATGTTTTGTCCTTGTACGCGCTGCAACCAAAATTGCCCCACAGGGACACATTAAAGGTGAACCGAACTGAAGGGTCACATGAGGTTAAGATTAAGGTTAAAATGAAGTCACTTTAATATCTTCGTGGAGAAACTCAACCTTTAACTTCAATTACATAACACTTTCACCATGGTATCATTTATGCAACGCCATGCAATTAATAATGATGATAATTAATAATAATTCTGTCCATATTTGCACTAATATTCGTCGAGATATTGTTTTGATGATGGAACGTCTGACCGCTGTGTAAAGTCTTCTCCATTATATTCCAAATATTCTTAAAGTGGTTCAGGTGTGGACTTTGATGGTATTTGATCCCTGTGTGTCTGAAGTGTGAATCAATCAAAAGGGCAACAGAGTGAAGATAATAACATCACATTAGAACTTAGAATCAAACTCACTTGTGCAGAAGAAACTCTGCCATTTAAGCATCAAACTCCATTCTTTTCACTTAGAGCGGTGTCTGTTGGCACCAATGCCAACACCTCTATTTTTATTGCTTTTCTTTGACATTAAAAGTAGTTTCGCAGCAGTTCTCACCTCATCTCAGCTGTAGTATTAACTATCCTCACCTTTCCTCAGTGACATAAATTCAGTTCATATCTCTATATTCTAGTATATCAGCATCTTTGGCAGAACTTAAGAACTCTTTATTCTAAACACTGAGGTCATTTATTAATACTTGGAAGTAGATCTTCTATGAATAGCTCATTTAAAATCTGCTTATAAATACACACACACACATATATATTAGGGCTGGGAATATTAACACGTTAATCACAATTAGATTAATGTAAATTGTGATTGCGAATATTTTTTAATCGCGATCAAAGTTTGCCAGTATTTTCCGCACTTCTCCCATCCACATGCAGCTCCTCTGGTTGTATTAATTAAACTCATTGTTGGTTAAACGCACTATTT
>JAPSES010000044.1:1131000-1143898 GCA_029822895.1 Maxillicosta whitleyi | reverse complement strand
TGAATTGTTTAAAAACAAAAATGCCTTCAACTCCTCAATCTCCCCCTGAGAGACGCTAATGTGCTGAAGGTGTGCTGCAAAATACGGACCAGATTTTAGGGAAACCACAGCAAAAACATGAAATGGATTATCTAAATCGGTGCGCTGGAAAACTGGATCGGATTTTTTACGTACTGGACGATCCAATACGATACACATTTTTTTGCTAATATCGGCGGCCCCAAATATCGAATCGGGAAAAGTTTAGCACATACAATAAAGTACAAGAACATTGGTGCTGCAGATTGAAGGATGTTTCTTGTAAAACTATTCTGAGATACTTGGACTGTTTTTTATTCTTTTGGAGCAAAATCCAAGAGCCTCTGAGCCACAACTTCAATTCCTGGGGAATTACTGAGTCCATACTCTGTTGAGTTTGGTTTCTTCGCTGTAAGGGCTTGGGGGAGCCATGTGTGTATCCCATCAGGAATTGCAAAGATGAAACACACAGATGAAATATTGGCAGAAAAACACACGGACACACACAGACACACTCGCGGCCTGCATGGCATGCCAGGGAAGGTTTGTGGCGGATTAACCTCAAGGTTGCTGGGTGGGTGAGCACAGCCAGAGCAGCAGCACCAGCTCAGAAATGGGATGGGAACCTGCTGCTGAGCTACACGTAGGTGAACACTTCCCATGGTCGAAGATTGGACGGATTTGCACTCGAATGAGGAGAGGCGTGTGATTGTCGTAATGTTTATACGATGCCCAGGCATGTATGTGCATAAGAAAAACTGGCTTTACCCACAACTCCGCTCAGTTTTTGGGTTGGTTTCTGTAGCAGGTTGAGTTGACTGAGTGTGGGGGGGACGGAGGGAGGGAGGGGTGGTGTCAATGTGAGATGATTTCGCCTGCCAAGTAGTATTTTAATACGACCCCCCTCTTGACTTGAAATATGGCTATTTCAATCAACTGGGTTTGGCTCGCCTCGGGCTTGTTCTGCTCTGTTTGTGTGTGCGTGAGTATGTTTATATGTGCGATCGGGGAAGATACGGGGGAGACGAGGATCCAGCAAGAGGGAGGGAGTGTTAGCTAAGACGTTTAATAGTCCTTTAGGCAAAGAAATAAAGTACAAAATACAGTCATTTCTGGAAAAGTCATCATCGCCAGCCATTAATCATTGTACAATTAGCTTCGGTATTTTATCTTTTATCTACTTTATCTTTGTCTGGACGGGAATACCTGGACGATCATACATTAATTTATGTAATAGAATGACTGATTATATATAAGGAGAAACAATTTTCTTTTTACAGCCACATTAGTGAATATTTTCACCTTTAGGAAATCTGGATGGTGTCCAGTATCACGTTGTACAGCCCAACTGGAGGCTATAATATGGAAAAGAGTGAAACATTAAGAGAACAGCTAACATGAGGCGTTGGTCCACCACAATAATTCTTGGCATCGTCTCCATAAGACCGGAAGGGATGAACAACATTCGTCCAAAATACATTCGCTCCTTCTGAGTTTTAATGACAGAGCTGCAGAGGTTTTTGTTCGGTTGATTTCAGATCTGGTGGCTACAAACACCCTAGCATATGATTCATAATATTTTTATCAAATCATTCAGTTAGTCCTCATGCTCTGTGGATGGACATTGACATTGAAGGGACCATTCCTATCAGTTTTTCTTCCATCTGTTCATCTGATGCCAATGTAGGAAAAAAAAAAGTACCTTTTGCATGATCAAACTTGATTTTTTTTTTTTTTTTTCTGCACAGTTATGCCTAGTTTTCTCATGTCCATTAATATCTGGGATGAATCAGTGGACCATGTATGGCAGAAAACCCAAAAAACCCATCAGTATATGCATTATAGATATAATTATATATTGGAATCTACAAAAAATCACCTGAATTCTCTATTATTATTGTGTTCTGTATGGTTGTAGAGCTGGTGGGGTGGATTTCGCTCTACGGTTGCAGCAATAGGTTCGCAATTCAACTTTAATCTGATATTTATTGGAGGAAAAGTGTCAGGGTTATATTGTCCTCGCCAGCTTTATTGCTTATTTCTGGTGCGAGGGAAATTCATGCATCAGAGTTTTTTTTTTTTCACAGCAACAGGCGCTTGAGCAGAATACGTTCCACGGTGTTTTATGAATTTTACATTTCTCGGTACAACTGCACGTCTGATGGCTCATATACCGGTGGTACCACAGGGAGTCCCACGTGTATTGTCCTTTTCATTTCATATGTGATGTACTACACAGCCTCCTACGCCTCCCCTCCCTCGCTGCCAGTGATATTTATAAGAGTTACATAATTTCTACCACATGTTTTGTGTGGTAGAATGTAAAGCGTGAACCGGCTTAAACACATAATCTTTTAGTCACATGAGCAGAGTTCCATGCTGACAGCGTTGCCCCCGAGTTGGCCTGATTATCATCAACCCCTCCACCCCAACATGTTTATAGACCATGTGCTTTATTATAATCTGCCCACATGCACAGACATAACACCGCGATCCCCCCCCCTCCTGTACTGTGTGGCTGATTATGACTGCTGCATGTGGGGCCCATGGTCATACTGACTGCCAAGTGTTACCCTCCCATTCCCACAATCCCCTGCTCCTCATGCCGCCTTCCCCCCACCCTGCTGCAGCATGTCTGCAAGTGACAAGACACTCTAGAGGGCCCCAGCTTGGCCGTGAAACCTCACACCTTGATAGATAACCTCATCTGTTTTTTTTTCCTTATCAGTGGGATGGGTGGATGATGGTGATTTCTCATATTTATTTAATTTGTAATGATGCTGATAACACATTTAAGGCATTGTACACAGCATTAGAGCATGACATGAATATTAAAGTAATGTAATTTTCCGAGGTTTGCCTGGTGATTAGGTTGTAAAACGCGGTTTATCTATGCTAATAACAGTCTTGTAATCTGCTTGTAACGCATCGCAATGACTTGTGGATTTCATTTTGGTTTTATCTGAGCCCGCTGTTTAATAATTGGTTTTCCAGAGGTTTGCTGTGAGAAATGCCAGTGCTTTGACATAATGGTAATTTGTTCTGGAGAGATTTTCTGTCAAGTTCTGCTCAGGATCAATTTTACAAACAATAAGGCACTTTATCAACCAGAATATTTGGGCTTCTTTATTGTGAATGTGTGATCCCCTCACCAGCCAGACACAAAGAGAAGATTTCCTATTGATTTCTGGAGGATTAGTGATGAAGAATTAACATCAGCATAATGGTAAGAGCATTGGCCTCAACCTGTAGGGTCTTTCTGTTTTGGTTTTTTTTTCCGCCGATGCGAGGAAATAATTTTTCATGTTGTTGTCAGCATGGCCAGTGGGACCACCTGCCATCAATTCGGGTTTGGTGGCAGCATGGGAGGGAGGGCTATGAGCGAGGGTGATGGGGATTTGGTGGGTGGGGTTGGGGCAGCTGTTGTGACTGCTAAATGGACTCAGCTGACAAGACTAAGCAGCAACGACAGCGGTCTAAATGAGTATTGCTACCGCAGCTAACGCGCTAAGGGAGGACGGAAAATGGAGGGAGTAAATTTGAGGGGCAAAATGTATCGGACATTGATGAACAGGTTATGTTCCTGTGATTGTGTGGATGAAGGGTAAAGGTGGCCTACGCAGCTCGGGCCGAGAAGGTGACCCTTCTGGGCTCATGGAAGGAGTAATTGAAATGACCTGTCATCGTGATTCCCATTCATTTAGTTTCAACACAGGCTGTATTTCGCTGTTGGCCATATGAGCATTTCCTGAGAACTAAACCATGTTATGTCATTTACTCAAGGCCATAAAATACACTCAGGCCAAAAAGCCAAGTGACAGCACCATTAAAAAAAACGGAATTACACCTTAAATAAAGTCTTTTTTTTTTTTTAGAAAAGGGGGATGGCTCGCTGTCAGAAAATGCTGATAAAGAAAAGGGAAGGGCTTCTTGACCTTAAAGCTGTTTCCACATATGAAGGCCGGACGATGACTGCAGAAACAGGTCTGCAGTTTTGACACATGTAGCCCATAACAGGAGATTGTACATGTCAGTTGCCGTCGACACAGAGGAAATGCTCTGTTTGTTTTAGTTGAGGGCTGGCGCCTCGGTACGGCGTACAAAAGGAAATAGTTCAAACGGACATCGAATAGACTTTGGGTGAAGCCAGTTTAATGTCCAGTCAGATTGATTCACTGAACTCTTGCATTCTCACATACAGCACCTCTAGGTAATGTCTGGAGAATCTCAGCCTGGCAGTGCATGTGTGAAAGGGGCTTATAAGTGTGAGCGCACCGCAGGGGGCTTCCAATCTTCAGTCAGACTGGATGTTAAACTGAACTGCTTGTATCTGAGGCAGACAGCATTGTGCAGTATTTGCTGCTACAGCTGCTGCGCAACGTATCTGTGCGACTGTCTGTGTTTGTATTTGGGTGGGGTGGGGGAAGCCACGGGTGCTTAGAAGCAACACGGACATCTGTCTCTAACTGCGAGACCCCCGCCTCCTCCCCGTCATCCTGTCCTCTTCGCACCCTCCCATCTCCTCTGAAAACACACACACCAATATCCTGTGTGGCCTGTTTCATCATGGTGTAATGGCTGATAGGGATCGGAGGGGGTCCACTCTGGATAATGAGAGTGGCTGATGGAGAGTGGCTTCTGATGGAGGCCCCCGTTGGGCCCAGGGGCCTGGCCAAATATTGCCTGGGGAACAGACTACACCTATAGAGGGGACACAAGGAAAGCGTGTATATGTTCTTGATAAATAGATAAAGAAGGGTGTATGGTTAAAAGAGCTCAAACCTGTATGCTTCTACATGAGTGCTCATATCTGAACACTTGGTCTGATGTCAGGACGAGGTGGAGACTGATGGACTGACAGATGACCAGCTCAATCCTCCACAACAAAGCTTAAATTGAACCCTAGGCCCCCTTTCTTTTCATCCCCCTCCCTCCTTTTCTGTCTTTGCACTGCAGCCAAGGGACTATCCGTCATTCTGTCTTTTGCCATCTGAATATTTATTCTTGGGGGGGGGGGGGTTGTCACACATATACACGGCGCTTGGAACATTAATGACAGCGATAAAGCCATTTAATTAAAAGTGAGCCCCAGCTCGCCCCAAAGGTGTTTTTTATGTCCAATTAAATGCTAAAATGATGCCCTGATATACAGCAGGGTCCTGATGCTCTGCACATGTGGTAAATCACATATGTCCAGTGGAAAAATATATATTACTTTCACATAATAATGGGCTTTTTTTGTGCGCTGATAAACAGATTAGCTTCTCTGGTGTTTTTTAATTTTTGTAATGATTCAGTGTAATTTGCAGTTCCCACATCCATCATTGCAGACCACGAACTGATAAATGTTTGGTGCAGCTGGTTGTCATTTGTTTCTTGTGTGACTGATGTGTTTGTCACTGTTGACCGCAATCTGGCACAAACAGGGACGCTAAAAGCTTAAGAGATCTGATTTTCTGATATTATTGTCAAGACTTTAATTTGTTTGCTTGTATCAAGGTTAAAGGATGAGTTCAGTGGAGTAATATTTCACAGGTGTTACATTTTAGCCTTGAGATGAACTTTTGTCGCACTATTAATATAATAGAATGAAACCTTTAGGTGTATAATGAAATATAAAGACTCCCGTGAAAATACTCTATACATTGGTGGTGGCATTTATGTGAGTGTTTCTTTTATATTCAAGTTTTCCCTAAAACTATATCTCTCTGTCTGTTGTTACAGTGGAATAGAAGTGTAGTTAAATTGCTTTGATTTATATGTCCATGTTTCTAAAATTTCTTAGGGCTCTGACAGCAACAAAAATATTAATATAAAAAAACAGCAGCACCCTTTCGCTGTTATTATCGTGATTCAAAAACTGTACTGATTTTATGCCAGAGTGCCTTCATCCTGCACAAATCATCCTTCTAAAATTCCATAAAATGCAGGTAAATTATGCCACAGTATCTGCATGTGTACTTTTTCTCTCTATGTACTGAACTGACGCTTCAAGGGATGCACATTACAAAGCCTGGCTTCGTGGTTCCTGTGTTTGACTTCCAAACAGATCCATATTTCAAATGTATGCGTTTGCAGACCTTATCGCTTATCCTGTGTGTGTGTTACTGTGTGCATGTGCGCTGATTAAAGCACACCTTTCAGGCCCAGTGGTGGGGATTACTCCGGCTTTGTTGAAGGGGTTTTAAGAAAGGGTCAAAGTGCACCCACTTAATATGGGCCCCCAAGGGCCGCATGGGTAATTGCCAGTGCCTAATAAACTTCTGGAGACCCTCTTTTGCTCAGATCTGGTGAGAGGACAGAATGGGAAAGATCAGGGGCCCCTGGAGCCATGATCTCAGAGTAGTGTGTGACAGGTCATGGCGGTGCTACTTTAACCCTGTAGCATGGTAATTCGGACCTGGGGTGCAGCGAACCGTCATATTTCCCTTCTCGGTTTGCGTGACAGGACAGGCTCCTGAACAATTTAGTCTGGGGTTTCTATTATTCTGTGAATAGTGATTTGGGAGGATGTCAGCAGCAGGTACGGCTAAGGTCAGGGGTGTGGCTCAGAATATCATTGCAGGATTGAAGGGCCAATGGGATTTGGAGCGCCCTGAATGCACTGTGGCTAAGTAATTGGCCATCAGGATATGAGTCTGAGTACAGCCATAAGCGGCGGCTTCATCCCTCCAGGAGATGCAGATAAAAGAGACCGCAACACAGTGATTCAAAAGCTAGCGATGAATTGTATAGACCTGTATTTTATCAGGCCAGAGGCAAGCACGGGTTCTGTTAGCTAATGAGGAAATGAAAAATATCCTCTTCCCTCCTTAAACACTGATGTGCCTGTCTCCCCTGACCTTGATTACAAACAAAACAGGCAGATTTATCTTCTCACATACACCCACATGCAGTCTCATTCAGAAAGGACGCCACGCTATCTTGACAACAAGAGGAATGAGCCCTTTGGCGTACACCCTGACACTGAGATACAATGAATTTTCCACTCAAGCCAAGGTACTTCAGATAAAGAAATGTTCTCAAAAGTCTGGAGGTGGATTCATATGGGTGGCAGTCTGGATGAGGAGATAGATATATGGGTGCTGATGATAACGTTAATGTCCTGGGGCTTTGTTGGCCTGTTGGTACTGTCATTATGGAAGGCGAGTCATTAATCAGATGAGGCTGTGACCCTCCCCTGCTGGCCTATGACATTACAGCGACATTGGTGCTATCGTATTTATTTATTTATTTTTCAACTTCTATAGAGTTGTAATTGCACATGTATTCATATTAGTAACCATTAAGAACATCACAATAGAAAGGTACACAACACAGAGGCGGGTAAATATGGATTTCTCTTCATTTTTATCCCCAGCACTCAATGGACAGTGTGATACTTTCATGTTCGACTGCAATAACAAGCTACATTCTGTATATTCTGTTTGCTTGTTTAGTCCTTAAGGCTTCACTTATAAAGCGAGTGAAGATGTTTGTTGTTTTTTTTTTGTTTTTTTCACCAGGTCCTTTGAAAACAGTTCTGTGCTTTATTAAACTTCAGCTCACATAAGACCAGGGCACAGCAACGGGGCACGTTTTAAAAAGACATATTGAATTGAATGCCTGCCAACAATTCACAGTTTACTGGGAATTAGAGAGGCATTTGTATTTTTCCGGGAATGAATAGTTAGAGAAGAGTAACAAAGTAGTCGCCCATGACATCCAGTGTTTATTATTCACTTGTATAGACTTGTATAGATGCACACCTTATTCACACCTTCACTTATAGTATTCATCTGACTTAATGAGATTTAATACTTACTCAAACATTTCATCTGATCTTGAAATTAATAGAACAATTTAATGAATAGTAACTGCAGGCTACACTTTATTATTTTTTTGTCCCTAACAGGCTCAGTACAAGCTCTAATTATAAATGTACCTTCTAATGGTTGCACAAATGTGGATAAAAGTTATGCAATTACAGTAAATGATGCACTTATTTAGTAGAACATAATTAATCCATTTCCAACTGGTCTGGTTCAAAAGAATTTTTCATTTTTCTTCTGTTCCTTTAAATCTGTCTTATTATCGGCTGAGCGCTTTATAGACGGCACATTAATATATATGGTATTCCATACAATCAAACCTATTTGTCTGTTTATACCTTTTAAACGTGTTCTATGTAGTATTACATTCCAAACGCTCTCCAGCAGGGGGAGTCTAGTACCAGAACACACTTGGCACTACTGAAACCACCAACAAATCAATACTATGTATCCACAGACTGTGTCACAAGTATAAGAGTCAGTGTTTCCACACATTTGTATTATGGTACCAACAGGTTTACTTCTTCAAACTCAAACATTACAGATACTTATTTTAACAGTTACTTAAAATAACATTGTGTCTTATAGTCTTCACATTCTGCAACAGCTGATAATTTACACAGAATAGAATAGAATGCATCTTTATCATGGCCGTAGTTTACAGTATGGACGGTAGGACATGTCCCTACCACTTTCGAGATGACCTTAAATTGTCCCCACCACTTTTTTTTTTTTTTTTTTTACAAGTCACACTAGACCTTTTTACTTGAGTATTTTCCATAGGGTATTACTATTTTCCCAGTATTTTCCCCACCTGAAAAAGCTATTCTGATGATGATTGGTGCTTTCTGTCTTTGGCTCCGCCTATATCTAGTCTTGGGATGTTTGCCGAAGCGACTTTTGCATAAAAAAAAAAAGCCCCTGACAATATGGCAAATTTATGTCCCCACCACTTTCCAAATCAAACCTACACCCTTGATCTTTATTGTCACTGTCAATGAAACAATATATTATCATTCTGTTAGCTTAACTCTGTTTTTACATAGAAAACAGCCACAGTAAAACTACAAATCACCTCTATTTTCTTTACTTTTTTTTGTCAACAGTTGCTAAAAGATCCATTTGGAGTCATCCAACCTAGTGTCTCAGTTTAGTTTGAACCATGGATCAACAAACGGCAACGTAACGAAGATAATAACATCACGTAATAACATAATATCTTCATAAGCCTCAGCATTAAACTCACTTTCACGCACTATGAAAATTGTTTGTTAATGGTTCTCATCCCATCTGGTCACATTCTGATGGAAAACGGGCAGACTGACTCACTACTCCCTCTAGTGGTCGCATAAATCATCCAGCCCGTTGCTTGAAATAAATGATTTTCATATCTCTACAATCAATAGTTTGGTATCTTTAGCAGAACGTCAGGGCTCTTCTATTCTAAATGCCGCTGATGATTTTAGGTTATTTATTAATATTGAAAGTAGAAGTACTACACATAGATCCTTTAAAGAACATCTGAAATAGCTTGTGATTTGACTACGTAGTGATACACTCCACAGCTTCTTTATTAAGCCTGTGAAGAGCTGTCAGTGTAAATTAGGACATCAGTTTCTAACGTAACTTGCATTTTCTAAGGTTTAAAAGACTTATGTCCCTCCGCTCAGTGTTATGACAGTCTGTCTCGACAGTTTTTTTTTTTTTTTTTTGCGCACTCAGGAGAGACTTGACTCGGGACATCGGTAGAATGTCAGTAAAATATGACTTATTAATGTCATCAGTGAGATCGCCATAATGTATGCAAATCAGCCATGCTATCTCCTTGCATCAATTAATCATTCAGCAGCTCCTTGATGTCCAAATCTCACATCTACCCATAGCTTCAAAGAGAACTGTGGGTTCTTTGAATGGTAGAAATTTAATACCCCCAAATGCTATGCCGTGTGTTCTCAACTTCTGGAATTTTCTTTGTAACTGCCTCGGAAAGATCATGAGGTGAAAGAGAAATTTTGGGGCACCTGATACATATATATTTCAAGAAGAACATTTGGTGCAGATATATAGAAAACGCCACCAAAACCATCTCATTGGAGCTTCTTTGTAAATCCCAGGAGTGGCTTAGGCCAGACTTCTTGCCTCAAGGCCTGCATGGCTTTGGCCTCTCCTGGTAGACTGATGTTGTCAGTACATCATCCTAAACTACAAAACCATCCTCCACACTTGTAATCTGAGAGGTTACAGAGCTCTAGAGACCAGAATGAGATGGGAAATGCCTTCAGGTATCAGCCACAATATGTTGACTACAGAAGAATACAGAATTTAGAAGTAAAAATGGCTGGATTCACGAAATAAAAATCTCAAATGCATTATAAATAGACACTGAGAGAGCAAAGTAAAGGGTTATTTCCTGGAATTCTAATGCGGTGTGGCTTCCTGCAGTGGATATTGTTGATTTATGCGATTGTTTCAATAGCGTTGTGTTTTCTTGACCACATATACAAGTGGATTTATGTGTGTCCATTTGCCAAGGGAGTTAGCCTGTGTGTGTGTGTGTTTGTGTATGAGCCGGTCTGAATAATTCATCTCCTTTGTGCTTGTCAGCTACAAGAGTCTATATTATTGATGCAGTGAGATTCTGCACACAAGACATCAAGTCAATGAAGACCCTTAGAGACGCACCATGTTAAATTTTCTTATTTATGTAGTATGACTTGCAGTGTCATCACACCATGCATTATTATTCACTTAAGTCGCACATCGTGCAGCATCATTTTTAATGTGCACCTGTTATTTGGCATTAATGCTGTTATATTCTGAAGGTGAGGCACAAGAAAATCAGAACCGACAGTTAAATAAAACATAGTGTCATCTGCAAACGTGTTAATCCTCTGCCTTAACGCTTATCTTTTCCCCTTTTTACCAGTTCTGAGAGACGACTTCCGTCAGACGCCCAGCGATGTGGTCGTGGCAGCGGGTGAACCAGCCGTCATGGAGTGTATCCCACCCCGAGGCCATCCCGAACCCACCATCTCCTGGAAGAGGAACAACATCCGAGTTAATGACCGCGATGAGAGGATCACTGTAAGTTGAACACAGATTTTAACTCACACTGGGGAAAATTAATTTGTTTTTATGGAACTAATTGGGAGAGTTTTGTCTAAGTATTTTTGTGAATTAGGTAAACATACATTGAGAAATTGCAGCCACTGTCAACCAAAAGCATCTAGAATCAATACATGTATATAATTGGTGTAAAAAACAGTTTGTCGTCTTTTCATGGTTATCAGATATGATCCATTTGGACGTTCAGAGGTTTTGTAGTGAACATGGAAACACCATCATCCTCTATAAGATTGACTCACCAGTAAAACCCACAGATTTCACTGAAAAACTCTATTTTTCTTTAGTTTTTTTCTCTGTTTCATATAATAACCTTCAACTTTAGTCTGTGCTTTTACGAAAGGCTCAATAGAGAGAATAATATTTAATGAATGGAGATAAATCACTTAAGAAAGGTTAGAGAGAAAAAAAATATTTGTGAACTACCACTAAAGTAGCACTGGGTCTTTAAGGGTCAAACTGACCTGACCTGAAAAGAGAGAAACATGTTACATTTTCAGAATTTATTCACCTCTGTGACACGTAAATGCAGTATCTTGTCAGGGCTATTTCTGCTCTTTATGGACTTTATTATTCCATTCATTATTTTAACTTCATAATCCTTGATAGAAATATCTGAGCAAAGGTGGTATTTCAACCCAGATGTGTTGCCACTCCATTGCAGGGCTACTTTATGAATTTAATTTGGTGCACAGTTGACTATTGATGAGTATCACCTGATTGGGAATCAATCCTGTTCCATCGCTAGGCAACCCACAGATTGCAGCACTGATTGCTGTTAAATTGAATCTTTCAAGTGGTTTTCGAGTGTGAATACTGTCAAAACATACTGGAGTCACAGTCATTTGCGTCTGTTCTACGGAAGAGTCGGTGCACACAATGTCCCGCCTTCGAAAAAAATGATGAATCAGTGCAGATACTTATTACAATCCAAGTGGAAGATGTTTCTGTGGGGATTGGCCTGGAGCGAGAGCCACCGTCAAACAGCGTAAGAACGAGTGGATGAGCCATCTGTCATGACAAAGACTGAGAGAGACAGAGTGTCTTCGGTCTTCACTATCATACCTCAATATCCCGTTTCCAAGCTCCTCTCATTTGTCTTCTTTTTCTTTCCTCCTCCACGTTGTCTCCTCGTCTTTACTTTTTCATTGTTTTCTTCTACACTCATTTCCTTTATTACTGTTTTTTTCTCCTTTTTTTCTTTCTCAGATCCGAGGAGGAAAGTTAATGATTTCCAACACAAGGAAAAGTGATGCTGGCATGTACGTATGTGTTGGAACCAACATGGTGGGAGAAAAAGACAGCGATCCAGCAGAACTAGTGGTGTTTGGTGAGTCATTTTGCATGTTTACCGAGATAATGCAGCAAGTCCTAAAAAACGTCTTAGTCTTCAGGTTTTCAACACTTTAAAATGACTTAAATATGATGTTGACAGGCATTAGAAGTTTGTGTTACATTCTTCAGCTTCACTCTTGTTCTAAATGTGAGTTAAAGAAAAGATGTATTGACAATGTTGATGTGAATAAATTAATTTACTTGACTAATACTTGTCAGACTCCAATTGTTCTGCACATCTTTCATGCTTGTTTGCCTTTATTGGCATGAAATAGGCCTTTAAACTGCATTCATAATGACCTTTTTTATTATTATTACAAGCTTTACAGAACACAAGCCTCTTCTCTGTTCTGGTGATTTATTTCTCTTGGGGTGCAGTTTCTTTCCTCAGCTTATGTTATTGAAGCAGAAGATAAATGCCTTCCTCCTCGCTGCCCTTTGCTTGGTCTCCTGACCCGTCTGATCCTCTGCTTTTCTACCATTCTCTATGATTCTCTGCTTCTCTCTCTCTGCAGAGTAGTAGCATAAGTGTTCTGAAAGCTCGTATTGATTTCAGGAAATAGAAAGAAAATTGATATTTTAGTTAGACTCACCAGCCCCCCCCACCCCCA
>JAPSES010000044.1:1116448-1128336 GCA_029822895.1 Maxillicosta whitleyi | reverse complement strand
AGTGACCTTGCTCACTCTTGTAAACCCATCTGGTCTTGTTTGAAGCCAAATACAATTTTTTTATGTTTTCTTATCAAACCATGGTTCAGTGACTAAAATGATCAAACAGAAGGTACGGTACTACGACCAGGAAACAGGTGCCTTATCACAAACTATAGGTCTGTGTTTTCATTCTCATTCTAATTCAATGAGCATGTGTAAAGTTGAGGTTGCATGAGCTCGTTCTGCTTATCCTCTTACCCCACATTCACAGCTTTGGAAATAATTATTAGACCACTGAGACAAATGAAATCAATGTTAGTCTTAAATGTGACTTAGAAAACCAGTGGCAATTTCTGTACTGTAAATGTTTCTCTATACGTTTAATAGTGAAATAATGAAAGTTGCTATATTGAAATTATAGGAAAAAATTTATCTCAATAACATACATATAAATGAAGAACAACAGATGCTAAAAAGTAATCCAGAAACAAGTCTAAAAATAGAATATCTGATGCTCATGTTGTTACATTGAATTCCGTTCTGGTAATTATTTCCAAAGCTACAAATCAATGGTGACAGTTAGTCAATAAGAATTTTGCATGTTAGAAAAAATACCAATTTTTCGTTTGTTTTTTGTGTTGCTATATCTGAAATCAGAATTTACTCATATCATCTCCAGGTTATCACATCACTGTTTCACTTCTGTAAACTCTTTCACGGCCTGTAAAAACAATTTGGTACAAAGTTACGCAAAACTGATTGGTGGCATTTTCATTGGATCCAGATTGGAGAACTCATTGGTTATCGTGTATTCCAATCAAAGCTCAGCTCCAGAATTAACAGCTAGGAATTCATTTCCTGCATAACCACAGAGCCATAAATCATGATCTAGTTGAGTTTATACTGATTGTTGTTGTTGCCAAAAATGCAACTGAGACAAAAGCTTAGGTGGTGCCACAGGGGCTTATAGTCCACTACCCCACCTCCCAAAAAAACATGTTTCTAAAGGCCTTTCCCCTTCACTCCTTCCCTCTCTCCTCCCCCCATCTGTTCTACTCTCCTCTGTTTCTTCACGTCAGATCCGGTATCAAACTGTGGTTAAAAAAAACCTCATAATAAAGTTAAAAAAAAAAAAAAAAGACCGTAGAATATCAAGGGGAGCTTCATACTTTATGAAGTTTCCTTTGGCAAAGCTAATTTTTTCAGCTCCAAAAGGCAGCCATTATGATGCTGGACAAGACTAGTTTGTGAAGAAAAAAAAATTAAGGCCATAATTATGTTAAAAATTTTGGATGCATGAAGCTACCCTTTTCAGCTTCATGTATGCCCATTGAAAAAGAACGCATTTGAGTCCAACGCAAACGTGTTAAACGATCATATATGTGTACTACTGAGCATTAACATTAACATATGATGACTAGTTGTCTATTAGCATTGGAATGGTGCAAAAAGTCAGGTCCAATGGATCAAATATAAACCAACAAGGTGTCAGAATGGTATATGTTTATGGGTCAAAACACAGTAAGATCCCATCAGAGAGTGAACTTTAATTGATTGTC
This sequence comes from Maxillicosta whitleyi, assembly GCA_029822895.1. Classification (NCBI taxonomy): domain Eukaryota; kingdom Metazoa; phylum Chordata; class Actinopteri; order Perciformes; family Neosebastidae; genus Maxillicosta; species Maxillicosta whitleyi. The sequence continues at coordinate 1,126,795 of JAPSES010000044.1, read as the reverse complement.
ATTGTGACATTTATTTCAATATAAAGTAGTTCCTTGTTTTGGATACTCCTTTATGGTCCAACTAAAGCAAAAATGAATTTAAGAGTAAAAATGTGGGTAGTTTAGCAAAACTAATCTGTCAAATTGACTCTAAAATTTCCCATCAGAGATTTTGAATGCCATGTTTTGACCCCTGTACTTCTCATTCACTATATCCAGATGGTGCCATTTACCTGGATAGTTTACTTATTTATTTAGTTATTTTTTTGAACAATCACAAGCCGGAATGAAATTGGAGTAACAAGACTATTTTTAGAATGTAAGTAGTAGAAAGTACCAATAACTGCACGAAAATATAAGGAGTAGAAGTAAAATGTCAGCTGAAAAATCCTTACTCCAGTAAAATATAGATAGCCAAAATTTCTACTTAAGTAAAGTAATGAAGTATTTGGCCTCTGACTATCATTATCGTTATCATTTTAGGATTTTTGTCCTATGTACTTATAAGTAACGCATTTTCCACAACGTATACTTCAGTATTCACTACCCAAAATGTTGGTACTTTCCCCTATTGACAAAGTAAAGAATCTGACCAAAGCCTTCAGTAACACTTCATTTGGACAGTCTACGCCCAAAAACTTTACATAACGTTTTTAAGATTGCAGAGTGAAAAGAGAAACGGGTGAAAAAGTCAGTGATGTTCAACAGATTATCTGTGGAGTCTAACGTGGTGGTATTTTACAAAGTGAAACAACTGAATTTCAGCGAAATACTCAAAATGTTCCCGAGCTGCATGTTACGTCCCACTGCCTCGCCGACTGTTCTTCCAGAAGTCTCTTTTTTTTTCTTCTTTGATGCATCCTACAAGTGCAGATAACAGTGAATAACACACACTGGAACTTCTTCCCGTTGACTTCAATACTGTAATCCTCTCTAACCTTAACAGACATTCCCAAATGTTGCATGAAATACGAATATTTTTTCTTTAAAAGAAGACACGGTTCAGTTTTTGGCAGATGGAGAAACTGTTGCGGCACATTTGTAATATGTTGATACGGTGCAAAGAGAAGGTGTGTAAGGTGCTATTAGACAACAAGAAACAAACAGTACAGTCTTAAGAAAATGCACGTGTTTATCGTTCAGCGCAGAAACCTTGAAGATAATGAGTGTTTCGGATACAGACAAAATGCTCAGATCTTCCTTGCAAATATATGCAGACGAAATAGTTTTGTTGTTCACGTTAACGCTACTATTGATAGCACATTTTGCTTTAAATACTATATGGACAGACAGAATGGAGATTTCAGTTTTGCATTTCATACAGATTGAATTTTTTTCTTTTATTATATAATGTTAGAAGGGAACTTGCCTGAGGGTGGGTGTCTCAGAATCACAGAGGAAAAGTGTTTCGGGACTCTGTTTTGGTGCATTTAAAGTCATCCCAGCATTTCAGTTGATACATATTGATGCTCGCTAAATAGGCTGGAGTCCTGGGCACAGAGTGTAACTTCAAATTTAATAAAAGCATAGATCAATTATGATCAAGCTGTAATATATTATGCATAGGAAATGCCCTCGTCCTCAATCTTCATTTAGGCATAGAAACAATCTCGGGGAGGGGGGGGGAGTGTGTGTGTGTATTTATATTATGAGTGTGAGAGAGTGGGGGGTGTTTTTTATATATAAGACAAGCAAAGCAGATTCATGTAGGAACGGTAGCGGTGGCAGCGTGAGAATGTGTTTACTCAAGCGTACGTGTGCGAAACGTAGCATCTGCATCAGCGTGGGACTGTGACAGCTGCCTGTCACATCCAAGCCCCTGAGGAACTCCTGCTGGGATTGTGTGTGCGCACATTTGTGTGTTTGTGTACAATTCTGTTGGCGGTGTTTGATAGCTTCAGTATGTTAGTGCAAATCACACGTCTAGAGAGTCAGGGCGGTGGGAGACGGGGAGGTAAGACGCTTTGGTTGTAAAGCATTTTGTCTGCCTCTGTGACGTGATTGAGCAACACGCTGCGTTCATAGACAAGAGCAGCGGAACAAATCACACACTCTGATCTGTGTAAGCAGGAGCACAGCATGTGGTGAGCTGAGCCGGTCAGAACATTTGTCTGCTTTACTTTATTTGCGATGATCTTTCATTGACGACGTTCCTCTCCGAAAGCCCCACTAAAGCAGGGATCAGACGACATTGTACTGGACCAGATATAAGCCATTTTATCCTGTGCACTGCGTGACGTAAAGGCAGACAACAAGATATACGAGGCTTCAGCCAAGACACAAACATTTCACAATTGTTGCGTGTGTCAAAAAGCTTGTGCTGTATGACACTGTTGAGCTTGTTGCTCGCAGTTTGAGTCCTGACATCTGACTTGCAGATAAAGCTGTAAACTCTATGAACAGATAATGCATTCAAGAATCTCTTACTTCAGTTGGTATGTAAATATGTAGAGGTAAATATAACAAAAACCTAGGCCACTAGAGACTGAAGTTTACACCCTGACTCTAAAAATGCTATTGTCAGGGTTCAGAAAAGACCACGGCACAGATTAAATACCATTAAATACATTGTGAATATCCTCTTATTAAATTCTTGCAGACTTATTCTGTCATAAACCGAGCCTTGGTGTCTGTTTTTACACCTAACTATGTGTTTTTTGGCACCTAAACTCAACCATAAAGAGCTTAATAAAGACATTTCAACAAGTTATTTTGTTTTCAAGCTTGATCTTTTGTGATCAGGCTGTTTTGGAGCCTGAAGTGACTATATTTGGACAAAAGGCCAGAACTACTATGAGCTAATGCTAAATGCTAGCTTACTGAGTCGAAACACAATACTTAAACAATTTATACTTGTGCTATCAGTCTCTTAGAAACAACATTAACAGCATTTTATCACTTTGACATATAATTTGATGCAAGGGGAGAGAGTGGCATTACATCACATGAGCTTAATTTTGTTACAAATTTATAATTGCATTTATAACTTCAGAATCATATGACATTAAAAAAAAAAACATGCACATGACCACAGAAGATAATGCAAACAAATACACAGAGTGGATGTAAGTTCTTAATCAGTTAGGACGACAAGTTATCAATATCCATTGCAGAGAAATAATAATGACCCCCCCACACACACACACACACACACACACACACACACACACACACACAAAAGAATATGACATTAAACATGTTTAGATGAGAACCACTGAATTATATATTTTTGTGGTTTGAAGAGATATATATCTAGTTCTGGGAAATGGGTCTATCTTTCATTTGTGGGTTGAATTAATCTGGAATTTGGAAAAAGAATGTGATGAACTTGACTTTCTCAATATGTACATCCAGTTGACATGTGTAATGCTTGGATTATAATGTAGTTCATACAAATCCTAAAAAAAAAAAACGAAACAAAATATCTTCAGGTGTTGGGAAGGCGATTATCATTGCTGTTACATTTGACTGTTTCTAATATTCGGACACATTTTCACTACAAGGAATACTCAGTTGCTCTTGAATATGTTCTGTCGTAACAGGATAGGAGACACCACGACTACAAATCCAACTTTTATTGTAATCTTCATCCAAAACCAAAGAGCTTAAACGTTTGCATTGACAAGCAAAATTTGTCTGCGAGACACAAAAATCTTCAGAGACCGAACGCTTCACACTTCCTCACCAGCTTTTTCCTCCTTTGACTTTGACTAGTCTTATCGTAAAAGCCATGGAAATTCAACTCACAGTGCTCATCTATTTTTGCCTCCTTCTTGGCATGTTAGCCCTGTAGTGTGTTCTCCAGCTCTGGCAATATCAAGCATATGAAAGAAGTCTCCAGACTCCTTTGAATTCCTATCTCAAGTGTTTCATTCTTTATTTAGACATCCCCTAATTTACTTCTCTGACAATGCCTCCTTTGATTATCAGATTATGTGGCTCAGTTTTGTAAAAACTAGTTCTGCATTTCATTGAAGTGTTGACGATCTTATTTCATCGCTCCATTTTAAGGCTCTTACGCCCAAAAACCAGCAGCCCAGAAACCTAAACATACCGCGACTGTACGCTTATTATGCTTGGCAAATAGTTCCATGACATACAGCCATTGTTTGCAAATTCTTGTCATGTATTTTTCAGCATCTGTTACAATCCATCTCCATGTTTCCATCCCATGTGAGGATGTTAATGTTTCTCCCTGCCCTAAATCTAAAGCTCAGTGTCGCGCCGCGTGCACCCATTATTGCTAATTATTTATTACAGCCCGAGGCAATGTGCCAGCTTCCCTCTTCAAATCAAACATTGTTATTCTCCAGATAGGGATGTGTAGAACACCAAAAACGGCATTTTAATGGAGCGAATATTCCTAGCTGTCATTGTATTTGGGTCAAAGTTACGGTGTTTTGGCAGTCGCATGGGGGGCGGCGTTCAGGTGTTGACAAGGTTTTTTTCGCCAAATGGCCTGCTTAGCATGGTGTTGTGACATGTTTTTTTCTCATCACATGAGCACAAGCTCAGAGTGGCATTACGTAAGAGATGGGTGTTGCATTGCATTTCTTAAATATTTCAGGCCTTGCATCAGTGTTGACAAGAAGCCTGTCCTTTAGGTCGTCCGCAATCAGTGCCACTGACCCGGATTTTAAATTGGGGTTCAAATCCAAAACACTTTGACCTTTATTAGGCTGAGCATGTTTGACCAGAGCGTATGACCCCGCTGCCCTCACCCGAGGCCCCCACGGCTGTGATTCATTCTGCCGTTGACGTGTGAATCCCTTCCCGCTGTGTAAAGGCCCCTTTGGTGGAAGCAGTCTTTAGGAACGGAACGAGCAGGGTAATTCCCAAGGCGGCGTATAAACTGTATATGCAGGGCATGAAATTAAACTTGCACTTTAGTCTGAGGTGAGTGATTAAGGGGGACTGGCAAGTGGTAAAGAGGGAGCGCCGCAGATTGGCGAGCTGACTCTCAATCCTCTCATGTCAGATTTTTCAGGACACTCACCTGCTGAAAGTGCTGACCCATTTTTCTGACTCGACCCATCAACGATTCTCCTTTTATTAGTCTATTTATAGGCTATTTTTCTCCCCATATAACCCTCTTAACAAAACCTAAGAGAACTCGCTCTCCGCTAAAGCAGCTATGTCAGCAAGCCCTTCTCAAAGTGTAATTACTATGGGTTGACAAATTGAAGCATAGTTAGATTGCATTTGAACACTCGCTGCTGGGAACTGAAAGGAAAGAGGCTAGATTTAAAGAGGCAGCATTTCTGATTTGATGCCACATTGAGGTGTTTTTATGGGGTTAGTAATGTTCAGGGAAATGTGCATGGCTGTGTATATTTCTGTCGGTGCTGTTAGCTTTTCCTATGTGCAAATTAAAACAGGATCAAAAGAAAGTCACTGTTAAAAACTTGCTAATTCACAGTGTCCTTTCACTTTGGCTGTGACACACCTCTTGCATCTTTCCTCCATTAGTTGTCTTTCTGTTTTGCAGAAAGGTTCCCCACCTCCCTGTCTTCCTCTTTCTTTTTGTGTCTTTCGATGCTAATTGAGACGGAGAAAGAAAGAGAAGCAGGAGATCAGGTGGGAAGATGAGAAATCAATTAGGGATGGTGGAGGGCTTCATTATGCATTCAAGCCCCCCTCTGTGGAGGAAGGCCTGTCACTCGCTGCAAAATCAATAGAAATCAAAGAGGTTTGTGTGAAGGCACACACGCGTAGAGGGTTATGGTGTGGCGTCAGCAAAGAGAAAGCAGACTGCCTACCGTTTATTTGCAGAGCTCTTTCCTTCTGCCATCCAACTCTGCTCAAAGACGTGATTAGCCTGGTGCTCTGGATCAGAAAGGTGACCCACAAACCTGGATTCAGGCTCCTGTGGGTTTTCAGCTGGCCTTTCTGAATGTAAAAGATTGATTATTGTGGCCTGAAGCTGAACCAATAGGATCTATAGCGAGCTCAATTAACTAAAGCCAAAGAAATAGGGTTAGAGGATACATCTTTTTGAGACGAAGGCGATAGCGATGGTAAAGAATACTACCTTTTGCTTTTTTTCTGGTCCAAGTCTGTGCTTGAAATAATATGCAACTCACAAAGAATATGACCTGAATTCTAACTTTTGTAAACAACGACAAAAAAAATTTTGTTTTAGAGAAGAATGTAATTGTTTATAGACATCCTCAGACCCAAACCCCTGACAAGTTATCGTCCAAATTTTCTCGAATCGAATGCTGTCGGTTCTTTTTACTGGTACTGGTTGTGTTTTTGACGTGAATTTAGAAAACATTGGTACAGTGGAGAGGAAACAGTCCATAGAGTGGCTTTGTGATATAAGGGAAGGTAACAGTGGTGTTAGTTTTGCGTCTGGCTTAAGGTTTGTGAATATATACGCTAGTACGATGTGCCCGATACAGAAGATAAATACCTTATTTTCGTTAATGACACACAGGCACAGCATGCAGATTTCCCTTGACTAAGAACACAAATAAAAATGACTGATGTACGGACTTGCTACTAATACTTTCACCAAGAAAACTGAGGAAACAGATAAAGAATTGAACCACTATGTAGAATCAATAATGGCGTTTGCACCTGTTTTTTGTTTTCTTTCCCTCGACTTAATTTCCCTCTTGGTCTGACATGATGTGTTCGATAATTTCTACAGAATCTCCCACCAATGATGTTGTTGTCTTCATTCTGTGCTTTATCAAAAATCATTTTGATTACAGCATCTCATCTGCATTTCAATTTCATCTTTTACTGCATCATATTATATAGTATCATATCATCTTATAGTCGACAGATGGCAAAACACATGACAAGTCTGGCAGAGAAAGTTGGGGGGAAAAAAGCTATTTCTTTGGTGATGAAAGTTGAATATCTCCCTTAATGAATACACCAGACTTAAAAAAAAAAAAAAACTCTAAAAATAACCATAACAGTAATGAACACATTAAAGAAAACTACCAAGAAGAATCAATTATAGTTGAAAATAAAACTAATGTTGACCGTGAAACTGTTTCAACCTTGACATGAGTGCATAAACCGAAAAAATGGTTAGCTTTTTTGGAGGTGGAAGTAACCATATTTGGACAAAAGGGGTGGAACTAGGAACACAATAGGTCAAAGCCATATTTTAGGGGTTAGAGTTTAGCTAATAATCATATAGTCGGCTCATGCCTTGGTTTCATGTTTTTAAAAATGTACCTACAGGTATAAATAAAACAACCTTTTCTTTTAAGTTAATTAATTAATTGAAATTCATCTTTATGCCTTTGCATTTTTCTTCTGTGTGTCCATGACAAACCTGAAACTCTTACAAAATGTTCCATCAGGTATAAATGATCAGTTATTATCTTAGGCTGAACATGTGGACATAATGAATATTTGAGCATAGTTAACCGTGGGTTAAAAGCAAGTGGCAGCTTATAATGGAATAACAGCTGGGTGATTTATCAGGAGTTATCACCTGCCACGAGGCTGCTGAATTGCATTTTCTTCTATGAACTGTGTTCATTAACTCTGTTAATTGAGAAATATAAATTGACTTCGCTCACAAAGGGGAAAAAAAAAATTCCCTCGACTTTCTGGACTTTAAAATCCAGAAGTGTTCTGATTTATGGTTGAAGTTGTAACCTAACTGTAAGTGTTTGAAGTGCTGATGCAGTCGACTAATGTTACTCCGTCGTCTGCCTGAGAGAGGACGCAGCAAATTGTGTGAATAATGTGTAGAGGCGGCAGCGGTGCCTGAGTGCACAGCTTTGTTTTATGTTCAACTATAATAAAACAAGTATGTGTGGGAGTCTGTGTCTTTGTCCAGGCACATTTTCTGTGTGTGTGTGTGAGAAGTAGTGGATGAAAAGCAGAGCTGTCACTTAGAAGTTACTATAGGAGCTGAGTTTAATGCACTTAGTGTCGCCGCTGCTGCTCTCACTGTATTAAACTCAATGCACTGATCACCAGCACACTCAAATTAATAAAGGAATCTAGGAGCAGAAACAATTTAAAGCATGGACACTAATTGAAACTGCATTGTGTGTTTGCAGAACTACCTGGAGTAAAGTAAAAATCAAAGACGTTCTTGTATTTTTAAGAGTCTATTACAGTAGTTTTTGGCTGTGGCAGTTCTACATCAGCAGATGGCAAAACGCACGATATGTTTGGCATCATGGCAGAGAAAGTTGGAGGAAAGCTCTTATTTTGGTGATGAAAGTTAAATATCACACCAGACAAATACCCCAGATTGCAACAAAATCTGAAAATAACCAGAACAGTAATAAACACACTTAAGAAAACTACCAAGAAGAATTAATTCAAATTGAAAATAAAACTAATGTTGGCCACAAAACTGTTACGACCTTGACACAAGTGTACAGGCGGAAAAAAATGCACTTGAGGAAATTGCTTTTTAGAGGTGGAAGTGACCATATTTGGATAAAAGGGGTGGGGCCACAGGAACACAAAGGGTCAGAGCAATATTTAGGGGTCAGAGGCTGGTTAATGCCAAATGATAGGTTACTGACTCTGTAAACTTTGTAAAGTACTGTATAATGAAGTAATGGAAATGGAACCTAAACTGTTGTTAATGAAGGTGGAATGAGTTTGTTTTCACTCATATTTATCTTTTTTTATTCCTATTAATAAATTACATTTCCATAATCCATAGTATGAGAAGAATTAAAAATATTTTAATCAACTTTATGGTCAATAGTGTATCGACCACAACTATAATTAAACTATGAGGGGAAAACTGCTTTTCATGTAACATAAACTTGACTTATCATACAGACAGAGATGGATCAAAATAAAACACATGTATCTAGATTCATTCTTTGTGTGTGTGTGTGTGTGTGTGTGTGTGTGTGTGGGGGGGGGGGGGGGGGGGTTTTGTATTAATACTGTTCGAGGGCAGGTCAGTGTAAGTTCAGGTCATTTTCATCCCCGGTGGTCATCAGTGGTATTACAGCATCAATTTTCTAATGCACTGGCTTCATTTTTTTTGATCCGAGGTCCTTGCTCCTGGCTCTGATCTGGTTTCTCTTTCTTCTCTTTTCTGCAGTGCCTCCTCAGATCGTCGTCCGTCCACGGGACCAGATCACAGCTCCGGGTCGCACTGTAACCTTCCTCTGCGGCACAAAAGGAAACCCTCCACCTGCTGTGTTCTGGCAGAAAGAAGGCAGCCAGGCAAGTTGATTTTTTTTTCTATCCTCGACTATCAAAAGAAGGCACAAAAATCCTCCCATATTCATACTTATGAAAGAGAAGAAAACCTTGGTACCTTTTTTTTTTTTTTTTTTTCATCGTGCTGGTCTATTTTCTTTAAAAGCTACCACCGCATATGTGCTGTACAGGCATCTGCGTCCCCTCTTGCTGCCATGTTCTTGACGTGGAAGGCATTAGCAGCTGTCATCATTAGCTTTTATCACTGTGTGCTCCAGTTTAGCACCATAGTGACACATCCAGCCACATGCACGCCCAGTTTTACCACCGTGCACACAGAGTATTATTCACCAATGCATGAGTCTGCACAGGTCTGATGTGTGTGTATATATAAGTATATGTGTGTGTGTGTGGGTCTGTGCACGCATAAGTGTGCACGTGATAAGCACTACGGCCTGTTGGAATGCGCTGAAAGGCCTGATGAGTGTGCGTGGGTGCCTGTAGCATGGCTCCCAGGTACAGATTAGAGAAGGGAGAGTGAGGTTGGAGGAGAATGTGAGTGGGAGAGGGAGAACAAGAGTGGAGGGAAAAGATAAAGATGGGAAAGAATGGAGGAAGTGGAGGAGGGAGGGAAGTATGTGGGTAGCATGTTGGGGGAATAATACAGGAGCTGCCATTTTTAGTATAATACCAGGAACCCTCGAGCTATTTCACAGTAACTAGAGGTCGAGTTTTACAGGATGATATAATAGCATTAATATGGAGAAGGAGAAACCTGATAACAGATGAAAGGTTCAACATGTAAGAGCAGAAAGACTCCGATATTACACATTCAACCTAAAATCAACAAATATTACCCCAAATAAAATTTAAAAAAATCTGGGATTATTTGGTTGAACATGCAAATAAAATGGAAGAAAAACAGAAATGAATGGAAGTGAAGTGAGCATCAACACAACTGTAGAATAGAATAGAATAGAATAGAATAGAAGAATAGAATAGAATAGAATAGAATGGAATAGAATAGAATAGAACAGAATAGAAGAATAGAATAGAATATAACAGAATAGAAGAATAAAATAGAATAGAATAGAATAGAATCTTTATTTTGTCAGTAGTAGTTTCTTACACATGGGGGTCAAACTCATTTTAGTTCAGTTCCACATTGATATATACACACATACACATACACACATATACACACACATACATATACAC
>JAPSES010000044.1:1095139-1109328 GCA_029822895.1 Maxillicosta whitleyi | reverse complement strand
AGCCACATAAAAAACACCCCCCATTCCCCCCCCCCCCCGTCAAACATCCACTAAAAGAACACATGGACTGAGGCAACTTATAATGAAAGTATAATTGAAGATGGCAGTAGTCATATAGTTAATGCATCTCCACAACCTTAAAGACAGAATGCCTACAGCGAGTAATAAGGTCAATGCAATGGTAATTTCACCTAAAATACACAGGTAACACCGCCGCACTTGCAGTACACTATTCACGTGTGCGTGCGTATGAACCATCAGGTGGAGGTTGGGGTAAATTCCTGGATGGACGAGCCCCACCACGCACCAAGAGATGCAGGTTTTCATTTCATTAAGCTGCTCCTGCAACTCCCTCTAAACTCAGACAGTGAATTATTCCATTCCCTCTCGGGTTGAAGAAAGCAATCATGTTTTCGCTATATTTTTTATTTATTTATTTTTTTCCCAGGGCTGACTCAAAGGCTATGGATATATTTAAAACAGTGTTGCTTTAAGTAAAACACAGAAACACCTCATCTCTGAAATAAATGTGAATTGATTCTCTCCAGTCCTTTTCACCATTCTCTGACAAGGTTTTAAGGAGGAAATTTCAGATGTTCAAGGCCACGTGTAAAAATCAATTTCTAAATGAAGCTTATCCAACAGATGTACCGTCTCTCTCAGTAGTCCTCACTGTGGACAAGAGACCATTCTGCGCACAGACCAAACTTATATTAACTGTTGCGTGGTAACACAGAGCTCATTAATTTTCACTGAACAACAGGGGATTTACTAATTAAACAAAGCCCTGCTTGAATATCCTTAAGCATCCGTATATTATGCTTCTCATAGTTTCTACAGGTAGCTACTTACTGTAATTGATGAAGATGACAAATCCCCAATGGAAATCTGCTGTAAACCAGTGTGCACATGACAAGAAGCTTTTATGGACACTTCTGAGTAAATACATGCACCAACAGACCTTTATGTAGGCCGTGGACTACATGAAAGAAACCCGACTGTATGCAAATTAGAGTGGGAAATTTATCCTTTAATAAATGAAGGTAAATAACATTGATTTGTGATTCATCATGAATGAAAGGCTTTCAACTTGCAGCTCTTGCTTTCAGGCACTTAACTCGGTTAGCACACACTTTTTTTTATGTGCTTACAGGTGTATATTACTTTTTTACATTGTCATTGTCAGGACACATTGCCATTGTTTGAATAAAAAGTTAAAAATAAAACCTAGCTGTGTCCTCCAATAATACACTAAGGTAGAAATGTAGAATTTCAGAGTATTTCTGTGTCCTACAAAGGGTTGAAGACAGAAAACAGCTTCATGCCAAAGCTTTTTATAGAAAAATCCACATCCAGCTGAATGATTGGCAGATATTCAGATACAAATGCTTCCTCTAAAATTCCCCAAAAGTTAAAAATGTATTGAAGGTGTGAAAGAAGTGAATAAATATTCACAGACTGCCTCTTTAAGTTGCTAGCGCGTCCCTGCTCCTTCCCTCCCTTCTGTTCTCTCTTCTCCTCGCCTCATCCATTTTTCAGCAATCTGTTTCGTGCAGCGCTCAGAGCTGCCGGCCTTGATTAATAGTCAGGTGTCCCGGCTGTTTACCCCACCCGCCCCGCGCACCCATTCCCCAACCGCCGATCAAACGCCACCATCTGGGGACCCGCTTTTTACCCCCGCAGACAGACGCGCCATCAGCCGGCCCACAGTTCAGCTCAAGGTCACGGCCTATAGAAAGAGAGGAGGAGCAGGCGAGGGATGTTGTATGGGACGGCGAGTCACCTGCCTCGTGTCCTGCAGGACGCGCTGACAAGCCACTTAGGGTTGAGTAATTCCTCTGTCAGTGTTACTGATGAGCCGGCCCTCAGACGCTCCAAAGGAGAATGGCCGTCGCTTAGTGAGGCATTAGTTACGATTACTCGCTTTGGCGGCGTACGTCTTCTGCATAATGTATAAGGTTTTCAATCGCGGTGACGCCGCCTGTGTTCACGGAATGAGTGAGAAAGAGAAAGATGATTGGGTTTTTTGCAGCAGGTTGGGTATGCATGGAAATTGATGAACCACCGAAACGTCTTGAAGCAAAGCAGATGAAAAACTCATTGAAATTCCGCCAATCGCTCGCTCTCACACCTGTGCATCTGCGCAGACGAGGCGCGCCGGGAGTATTTGCCGCGCCAGCATCCCTCACAGGTCCAGTTAACATTTAAAACAGTCCCTTTGTCCTCATTTGGATGTTAAATGGAGCTGAGGTGCCACTCGTAAAGACTTCCTACTGATGTTTGTTTAGCTCTCAATGCTCTAATACGTAACGTTTCCACGTTTTAAGACAAAGCGGTGAGGTTTATGTCATGTGTTTTCATGACTTGTGGAGTTGAAGCTGCATATATTAGAATGAACTGAATTACAGTAACTCATCTTCATGCATAGAGCTGCCACAAATGTTTGATTAACCGCTTATTTATCAACTATTAAATCAATGACCAAGTCAATCAATCATCAATTTTTATAAGTGATTAAATGGATTTAGTCATTTATAAAGAAAACAAAATCAAAATTTTTTGCTTCTTCAACTTCCTTAACTTCTTTCTTTCATCCTTCCTTCCTCTTGGGGACCAATAAAGTTATGTTTTTGTAAATATCAATCACTTATCTGAGGTATAATTAGTTGTAGCCTTTGGTTGTGATATGATTCCAAACCTAAATCAACCCTACAAACTCAAACAAACATAAAAACAGAGAACTTTAAAGAGAAAAATGCAGAAACTCACTCACTAAAGTCGATATGTCAACATTCAGTCGAGGTTTTACTCTCTTTTTTTCCCTGTTTCTGCAGTTTCATTGCCCTAAATCAATCTAAATCTGCATTTTCAGTGATGAGTTATGAGCAGCTCTCATGAAAAATAGCTCAAATGATTCAATTCTGCTGTGCAGTGGACTCTACCAGTGTGTGTTTTATTATTGATGTGACCCCTACCCTCAGAAAAGACATGCTTTCCATGCAAATTCTACAGAAACACCTAAAGATCTATAAGGTCACACATCTACAACCTGTATTCTGCAGCTTGGGTCATCTTTTTTATTTATGTATTTTTTTTTGTTAAATGGAGAAAACTTTAAAATGGACATTTATTTAGTCTTCTTAGATGCATGAATAATAAAAAAAAACATGCGGGTAGAGAGACACGGTGCTGTAAAATTCTCCGCGGCAGCGTTACTACTTCACTGTCACGTCCCTGGATTCCCCTGTGTAGAGACCCCCAACATCTCACACTGTTGTAAGCAATTTCACAGCCCGTCTAGTTTTTGGCTTGCCTCCCCAAAAGTTTAATAGCCAGTATTCACATGTGCACACTCACTCACACACACACACACACACACACCCAGGCACATTTATCACACACCTCTTAATTACATCTGCTCATAGCCTGTCCAGAATGCTAAGTAGCTGTTGAGAATAAAGACCGGCTCCTTAGAAATTTCTAGACCTCTAGCTGGTCATTAAAATTCTGCCCTTTGATCCTTCCTTTAACTCTCCTCCTCTGCCATGTAGGAATCAGACAAGGAACATAAAAGACACCAGCTTGACTTCAGTTTTGACTTCAAATAGCTCCGCTGAGAATATATCATTTATTCAGAGAAAAATAGAAATAACTTCAGTTGACAAAATGTCCTAAGTCAAGGCAGTTAATTGAAGGAGGTGATTCAAGTTGAGGCGTTTTTTTGTTTTTTAATGAGAATGCAAATATTATGCAATTATCAATGAAGCCTGCAAGAGAAAGTTTAGCTTTGAAAAAGTGATAAATCCTAATCTTGGATTTTAGTTAAATAAAGTGTTTAATTATTTATTTAACACTGATGTGTGAAGCTACAAGCGATGAACAGCTACATTCAAAGTGAATATCACCATTAAAATTCACTGTTTTGTTACACAAATAAGTTAAAGAACTGAAATGTTAATGTGTTGGTTTTATGAGGGTTGTGTTACTTTATCCTGATAGTGTACAAGTGTTTTCCTGGAGTTTCCAGCGAAGGATCTCATTTTATTAATAAACTTAAAAGGTGCTTTTGGGCAGATTTAATTTTTTTTTCTCAGCCAGACCAACTGTTTTCCCCTGTGACCAGGCTTTGTGCTAGCATAGCTTAGCGGTTCCAGCTTTAGCTTTGTATTTAGATGATACTATTACAGCGGGAGCAGCAATAATGGCGGCTAACTTGTGAAATTCTCAAAAATATTGAATAATTTCTGCAAAATCCTCAGTATTGAAGTGCTATATAGATATGCAAATGTGTCTCTCATTTTACATCTGTGCTGTGCAAAATGAGATTCATCTGCATAACATACCATAAGCCCCATGTGCTTTTCAAGTCACTTGTCAAAGGAGCCAAATTTTCCATCTTTAGGTTATTATATATGTTCATGCATGAGTAACCACCGGCCCCCTTTTGACAGCAGCACCATATGGTATCTGATGGCTTTTAAATGTTTTTAAAAGATGCAACGAACAAAAGGTGGAAGCTCTTTCTATTGTTTTGAGCCTCTTTATTGTGTTTTTGGCTGTTGCACACTACCATGAAGCCATACTCATAACACAATCATACTTTTATGTGAGGGTGGAAACAGTCACCTGGTTAGCTTTGTGTAAATGACAGCTCTCTGCTCCACCGGGTTTTCACCCACTCCATCTCCCTCCACTCGCTACTCTGAGTACAAACATTCTGGTTTGAGAGATATGACATTTAGTCTCAGTCACCGGTAATGGGTACATTAACATATTACCACTGTCTCAGCATCACACATACACGCACTAAAGCTAATGATACGCATTTCACTGTTGCCAGGAAACCGACTCCGGGGTTTACACCTGCGTGGCTTCCAGCTCCAGTGGAGAGACGAGTTGGAGTGGAGTACTCACAGTCAAAGGTAGGTTGTGTCTCTGCGTGAGTTAAATATATGCAAATGACACGTGTATGAAGCAGCGACGTGCACCACATAGAAATGGAATCTAAAACCAAAAACCCTGTTATCACTTCTGCAACTTTATTAATTATAACAGCATATAGTTGAGAAGATTTTTTTTACACTTTTCCCCCTGTTTCAATTTATGCTAATTAAATTATCAGTTGTTCTGTCTGTTACGACTATTTTTACACTCGGGTTTTAGTCGCTGTGTTTCTGTAACTACAAAAATCCACTTCACTTTAATCCTCAGGGCATTTCCATCTTCATTACTATTGTGTTTGAGTTGTAATTGTTCTTGTTTTACTTGTTTCATTAGCTTCAATGTTTGGTTGAATTTCTTTTTTTTTTTAATACATTTATCACTCTTGTATGTTTTATCGTGTTTCTCTTTGAGTCAGTTATATTATACATGCAGCCTTTACCTCTATGTATTCCAGCTGTACATTTAATTAAATGAAAATCTTAACGAATGAAAAATCCATAAAAATCCATCTGTGAATTACATTCAGCTGCATAAATGAAATAAGTGGCTAAGTCTAATCAGAGCTTCTATACCCTGCTGCTCTCCTTTCTGTTGCCGGGCAGATTGGACGTGATTTCTTGTAAAACTGATGAAATTGAAGAGTAGGTCTTTTCATGACTACAGATTAAAAGATGCTGAGGTCAAGCTCCACATATAATCACGGAGCAGTGTCAGACAGCCCTGCAGCTCAAAGCATCATAAACTGAATCAAAGGCTGTGGCCGTTTTTATTTTCTCCACAAACCATCACACATTAGCGCGCATTAGCACATAAAATATGTCAAGCTGTAAAGGTTTCATTAGTGACATTAAATGAAGACGTAACGACTTAATAAGCTGCTCTAAGGCCACTTAAGTTTGTTATTTGACTATTAGCAGTGTAATTCTTAGCTGAGATCTAATAGTTGCCATGAAAAGCAAAATCCTTGACTCTGTTAGCAGTGAGGAGTTTAGCCTGCAGCTACTCTGATGCAAATGTGCCACCAGTATCGGCTGCATTACACAAAGTAGCTTCTGAAACTGTGCGAGCAGACGTTACCAGTTAATCAACTTTGCATCAACCCCCCTTCACTTTTTCTTGTTGTTCTAACTTTCCTCATGTTTGTGTCCTCCCTTTACACTGAACATCCAGAGAGTGCAGAGGCGTCGGTAGCTCAGGCCACGGAGCCGTTTCAGTTGCCAGGTCCACCGCATAAACCCATAGTCACAGATGTGTCAAAGAACAGTGTCACACTGACCTGGCAACCCAACGCCCACGAGGGAGGAGCGGCTGTCACCTCCTACATCATCGAGGCTTTCAGGTGAGCACCAACAGGAACATGTGATGATGTGAAAGCTGCAGACTGAAACATAATTCCACTCAATTTATATTTGCGTATTAGAGCAGTCAGACTTAGAGCATTTCTATCACAAATATGTCTTTTTATTGAATAGTTAAGGCCACGTCCTGATTTTTCAGAATAAATTTCCCAAATTCCTCATAGAAATCCTGACAATTTAAAACCTTTTTAACACTAAAAGCTGTCTGAATGTGTCTCATTTAGAGAGACCTTCCTCTACAGAAGTCTGAAAAGTGCCATTTTTCAGGGTTTGCAGAAACTGGTGTCAACTAAATGAAGATTTAAGTGAATAAAATGGATAATGGGCAAGAAAATTCCCAAAACCCTGACAGGAAAGTTCAGTTACCAGCAGTCTTTCATCCTTTTTGTTCTATTTTGCCACTTTGCTCTCCTCATGAACCTGAGAAACCTTCAGGTAACGTCACCTGAGAGCAAGGCCGCCTTGAATTAATTAGGGGAAAAGTTGATTTTGTTCAGCAAGGGTGGGTGGCTCGATGGGTGGAAAGAGGAAACGGGCCTCCAGATGAAGATAGGCAGCGTTATGGGGAAATGTGTCCTTCCAATTCAATAAAGAGGGGAACACCGGCAGAGCTTAATCAGATCCAGACGTCCACCGTGGCCCATGGCGGCAGCAGAGCGTTTCCAAGTAACGCAAACTGATTCTTTATAAAGCAGCTGGAGAGGGCCGCTGGGATGTTTGCAATAACATTTTCTTGCCTGAGGTGCTAAGGTTTGTTTGGAGGATCACGGCAGAAGAGAAAAGGTTGGGGCTTGTGTGCATATGCAATATGTAATAGCTTTACTGTTTATTTAATGTATGATGGCATAATTTGTATTCTACTGGAGAAGCTGGAGTAATTTTCTTCTTTTTGGGGGGCATTTATTCAAAAAAAAAGTTACCTTGAATGTTGCTCAAGGCGGCCTACGCTTATACATTGTTTGTACGTCCTCGTCTAGTCTGATTGTGCAGATGGGAACTGAAGCTACTTCACCCAAACCCCCCCATGTTACCCTTGGGAAAAAAATCTAAAAGTGTCAAACAAATGGCTGGAGAGGCCTTTGTGACTGCTGCTCCGCCAAGGTGACAATAAATTCACAGAGAAAACAAGAGGGAAGGGAGCAAGAGAAAATGGGGTTGAGGGTTGGCAGGATAATGCATCTATGGGAGTGCCACAAGGCTAAGAACATGCCCTCATTTCCTGTTGGCAGCTGCGCATTCGTACAAGCTTCATTACATTATTCATCAGGATAGCAAATTGTATTATTTGGAGGAGATCCTGTAACCTGTACAAATGTATCTGAACTGGGCGACTTTGTTCGCATCTGCTATTGTTTACCAGATAGGAATATTTGAGGAAGCCAAAAATAGAACCTGCTATTGCCTTGGGAGCTTCTTATGTGTTGGTTAATTGTGTAGCTGCACATCGAATCAGCATTGCAAAGCACTTTTGTATGCACTATGAAACTCACACGGCCTTTTATATGCTGCTTCTCCACGGTGACACAAAGAAATATGTTTGATTTTCCAAGTCCCCTGTGGACCGATACATCAGATGAAGTACATCTCATGCGTAGGAACGTTTTGATGTTCAAGAAATGTCGATATAATGGCAAGCAAGCTGTGTGTCAAGCAAAATGAAAGTGAAAGCGAAACAGCGGCGTTGACTTGTCTCGTTCAATCTGCATGTTTCTTCAATAGCCAATCAGCCGGCAGCACCTGGCAGACTGTAGCCGACATGGTCAAGATGGAGACGCACACAATAACGGGCCTCCTCCCGAACACCATCTACCTGTTCATCGTCCGAGCCGTCAACGCTTACGGCCTGAGTGACCCCAGCCCCATCTCCGAGCCCGTCCGCACGCAAGGTCAGTCTCTGCATAAAACATGATTTGTGTTCGGAATCATAAAATACCCATCAGCAGCTCTCTAAAGGGAAGTGAATATCTGTGTTCGCGTCAGATGTGAGCCCCACCGGTCAGGGGGTCGACCACAGGCAAGTGCAGAGGGAGCTGGGGGAGGTAGCGGTCCAGCTCCAGGAGCCCGTCACATTATCACCAGCATCCATCCGTGTTTCCTGGACTGTGAGTAGCTCCAACTTTTGTTTTATTTAGAGTAAGATGAGCCTGGACTGGGCATCTTTTCTGTGGAAACCCAACTTTGCATTTACACCTGCAAAATTCAGAGTTAGATAGCACCTCTACAGAGGCTCCACTGGAGCGTTTGAAGGTTCAGCGAGGGTGAAGAAAAGGAAAATGTACCTCTTTCAATTCAACTCCCTCTCCTCTCTCCCTTCTTTTTTATCCCATTCTCCCCTAACGCTGCCCTCAATTCGTCAAGGTTGATCGTCAGTCTCAGTATGTTCAGGGATATCGCCTCTTCTACCGGCCCAGCGGGGGGAACTGGCTCCTCCAGGACATCAACGCCCCCTCTGAGCGCAGCACCGTCCTCACCAGCCTGCTCAAAGGGACGGAGTATGAAATAAAAATCCGACCCTATTTCGACGAATTCCAGGGCAAGGACAGTCGAACGTTACTGGTTCGGACGCCAGAGGAAGGTAATGAATCTGTAAAAACGACATGCAGCCTGAGACGCGTACGGACACTGAGAAACTTAATAAAGAATCGTGAACTTCTTGATTTTTCTTTGGCCTTTAAAATTGCTATTCATTAGCCTGTTTGACATCATGTGAATATCAGTAACTCCATCTCATTTCGGGGTTAATTTTATATCCTCCTCAATTTAGGTTCATTCATATTGATCGTCGTTTTCATTAAACTCAGTCTCACATTATGCATCACCTGAGGGTGTCGGTGGGTTTATAGTAGTTGATCTAACTGCAGATTAAAAACAAGGGAGCTGTCATTTTTGCCGTCAGCGCTCACTGTAGAGACTCTCCGTCGACCCGCCTGAGCAGCTACCTGGAAATAAACATTATTACCCTTTAAATCACTTGACAAAACTTCCCTTCCCGGCTTCTCTTAATCTTTTTTTCTCCGCAGTTTTATTTTTACTCACAGTTATTTATTGTTCAGTGTTTTCACAATGAGTTTGCTGATGAAAGGACGCATATTTTCTCCAACCCTTAAGTCCCCAGTGCCCCGCCGAGAGCTGTTACAGTGGCAACGGTGAAGCTGAGCAACAGCTCCAGCATCAGTGTCTCCTGGGAGCCTCCACCCAGTGAGATGCAGAACGGCATCATCCAGGAGTACAGGGTAAAGACACTTCACTGGAGTTTAGTCACAAATAGAATGTCAAACACTAGCGGCACGTGAGCAACGTCTGTGTTTCCTCTTAACCTATAAAAACCCAAATATCCACCGAAACCATCTACTGATCTAAAATGTTTAATAACCACTAATCCTATCACTATCAATAATTAGATAAACAGGCAAAAAGTCGTTTTCCGAGCCTTATACAAAAACCATCTACTGAACTAAAATAACTTCTGAACCACTAATCCTATTAATGGAGTGATATATTTAACCTCCTGACAACCAGCAATACAATACAGTGTCATGGTTTTACTTTAAAAACACTGTCCACTGCAAAAGGACAATTCATAAAAAATATAAATAAACTAATAAAAAGTATTTTTAAAAATATATCATAAAAAACTGTTACATTATGCAGTTTCTGATAAAGACACTTGTTTAAAAAAAAAAAAAGCAAAAACTTTCACTTTGCTGGGTAGTCAGGAGGATATATATTTTTTAAAAGCATTTATATCCCTGTGATCTTCATGAACTGTAAATGTTCTACTTGAGTCTGAATTATTCATTAATTCAACTCCAGAGGTTCATCTTCAACACTATTTATGACACCAGAAAGGTGGTTTGGAGCGCTGGCCCTTTAAATGCACCACTTTAAGCCCCACCCCCTCCAGGTTGTTATCTGTGCTTCTCTGTCCCGTGCAACTAATAACTGAACATTTTAGGTTATCAGCTCAAAGTTTGGACATATTTCAGTCTAGGCTACGACCGCTGCTGACAAACAATCATCATACTCTGAGAAATATTCATTGGAAGTCTTGAACTACAAATGTGATGATTTTCGCCAAAAACTTTATGAACTATTAGCGTCCAAATATCACAAATAAATGAACCAAAGACTAATAAAAGTGGGTTTAACAAAATAGGAGTCCTTTAATACATGTAAATAATTGGTGTAAAATTTGTCATTCAGTTTGGACGTTCAGTGGCTCTGCAGTTACCATGGAAACACCGTCATCTTCTCCAATATTGATTCACCTGTAAAACCCATGGAGTCTGATTGAGACACTTGATTTATTTGACTGAAAAAGTCGCGATTTTCTTAACTTTTCTCTGTTTTTGATATGATAAACCTTAATTGTAATGCCACCATGATGCAGTAGTGCATGATTAGTAAATTAAATGTACAAAAATATCAAATGTTCAGTGAAAAACACAAAATATAGCGGGTAATATTATGATATGTGGTTATACTGTAAATCACTTTAGAGAAAAATTCATTTGGCAACTGCCACAAAAGTAGCTCTGGGTTTTTATGGGTTAAAGCAAAAAATTAAACATGTATAAAAAACTAGCTGCATGAGTGTGCCTTTTTG
Organism: Maxillicosta whitleyi; assembly: GCA_029822895.1. NCBI lineage: Eukaryota > Metazoa > Chordata > Actinopteri > Perciformes > Neosebastidae > Maxillicosta > Maxillicosta whitleyi. The sequence continues at coordinate 1,098,420 of JAPSES010000044.1, read as the reverse complement.
CAAAATTTGCATAAATGATTCAATGTACAAAATATCAATGCAAATAAGATTTATTGCAATAGATCTGCAGTGTTTTAGCTGCAGAGAAAAGTCATACTATATTTTCCAAAGTGCTGGAGGATTTTTTCTTAAAACTAAGTTGCGAACTGCTCAAAAGAAGCTGAAAGTCGAGCGTGATGACCTTATATTCTGTTCACTCAGTACACATAAAGAGATAGAGTCTTGTCAAAGGAGAAAAAAGGACTTAGGGCTGTGTTTTTTTGACTTCAGATGTAGAAGAGACTGCATTGGTTATTGGTCCAGTTCAGCAACTTCTGTAAATTTAAAGACTGAGAATATCTGGCTCGGCTTTGATGTGGTTTTAAACATATAAGAGATTTCAGCCCCAAACTCAACTGTTTCATCAGTGAAATTGCAAATATAGTCACGACTTAGAAACACAGACATGCAGATATCTCAAAGTTTTCCAGGCGCGTTGCGGTCCAGATGCTAACTGTGTGTATCTGAACAGGTTTGGTGCGTGGGCAGTGGCACCGACAACCAGACGCGCTACTACATCAACAGGACGGTGGACGGCAACACGCTGTCCACCATGTTGAAGGGTCTCATGCCCGGTGTCCTCTACCAGTTGGAGGTGGCAGCGGTGACCAGCGCCGGCATCGGCATGCGAAGTCAGCCGGTGTCGGTCCTCATCAGTAAGTCCACAATGGATCTAAACAGAATGACCCACAAGGAAGTCACATACTTGATTATAAAGTTTGTTTTATGGAGGAAAGTTACAGATGTTTGGCCATATTTTCAATTTCTTATTTTTTTTTTAATATATTTTCTTTTTTTTTCACTTATTTTTTTTTTACCTCTCTTTTCCTCTTTGTCTTACCTTACTTTAGCTTGTTTTATCTTATTTTATTTTATCTTGTCTTATTTTGTTTTATATTATCTTGTCTTATTTTATCTTATCTTGTCTTGTCTTATTTTATCTTATTTTATCTTATCTTGTCTTATTTTATCTTATTTTATCTTGTCTTGTCTTATTTTATCTTATTTTATCTTGTCTTGTTTTATCTTATTTTATCTTGTCTTGTCTTATTTTATCTTATTTTATCCTATCTTATCCTGTGTTATTTATTTTATCTTCTATTTGTCAAAGCCACTGAGGCTCAGAAAAAGGCAGTATCTGGTAGCTGGCATCCACCAGGGCAGAAACATAAATAAGGCAGACAACACTGTGAGAGTGAAGTGACAGCCTCTTGTTACTTTGATTGTATTGTTGCCATCTGGAGGAATATTTCCCCCTCTATTCATTGAAAATAGATCCAAATTTCCGTTCGTTCCACAAGCCATTAAGTAATTTCACATGTAATGCATCCAGGATGTCCAGCTGGTCTGGCCCAGGCTGATGTGTGGAAATGAAAATAAGTCTAAAAATGTGCACCGTTGAAATGTTTTGTGAATATTGTGAATATGAAACAGTGCATCTGTTGTTAGAGTGTGATATTTTGAAGAAAAACCTTATGAATATGCAGAAAATGAGTTTCCCCACAGGGATAAATAAAGCCTCTATCTTTATCTGTCATTGTACTAGTACTTATAACTACTGTTTTGATCCCACCTTCAGTTTATAAAAGCAGATTTTTAAGTGCAATAGTACCAAACTTTGAGTCAACAACTGCACTATATAGAGCAGGGGTGTCAAACATGTGGCCCATGGCCCAAACCAGGCCCACCCAAGGGTCCAATCCAGCCTGTGGGATGAATTTGTGAAATTCCCCTGAAGATATTAACAACCATACAGCCCTATTTTGGTCACAAGTGGGTTGAACTAGTAAAATACTATCATTATAACCTACAAATAACGACAACTCAAATGTTTTGCTTTTGTTTTAGTGTACAAAAGTAAAAATTATATGAACCTGTTTCTATTTACAAGCTATTCTATCACAAAAAAATGTGAATAACCTGAACAAATAAAAACACCTTTAAATGTTTCGAGAGAATTGAGCTATTTTTTTGAAGTAATATTATGCATTTATCTCAATGTTTTATGCATTTATAGATCCGATGTGATCTGTAAGTTGTAATGCACATGTGTAAATGATAAGTGGAGCCATAATATTATTGAAATTACACTCATTTTTCTTAACAGATTTCAGGTTCACATTTTAAAGGATACTTTGTCAATGTAAAGATTTTCATAATGTTATTTTATTTTTTCATCGTTACTATATCACTGCTCATTTTCAGGTCCATTTGAGCTCATATTTGGCTGAATGTGCCCTCTGAACTAAATTGAGTTAGCAGTGATGTGTTGCTTCTATTTGCTGCTGTTGTATCTCCTCTATTTGTCCTCTTATTCTATCGTTCTCCTTCCTGTTTCCTTCCTGCAGAACTGCCAGCTGAACAGCCCTCCACGCCAGGCGACGGAGGCGGTAGCGGCACCAGCGAAGGCAGTGAGGAGAGCAGTGTGAGTCTGGCCGAACAGATTACAGACGTGGTCAAGCAGCCGGCGTTCATCGCGGGCATTGGCGGAGCCTGCTGGGTCATCCTCATGGGATTCAGCGTCTGGATCTACTGCCGGCGCAAAAAGAGGAAAGAGCTGAGCCACTATACGGCCTCCTTCGCTTACACACCAGCAGGTGAGGGGGAGGAGGGGTGATGACCTCGGATATGACTACTGGCAGTTGAAAATGTTTAATATTAATGTAGGAGTTTGTTGCTTAAGACTAATACTAGCAAAGAAAATCATCATTCTGCAAAACGGATCATGTTCCACAACAAGGGAGCTAATTAAACAAGTGGTGCCAGGCGTAATAAACCCTGCCCCTCGCACCTATTGTAGCCTATTTTGGCCTTGATCGTCACTAATTCTGCAGCACTTTGTGCCGTGGAACTCCTGGGTGTGTTGTCGTACTGCCACTGGGACTGCAGCCAATCCACTGGGAGGTCAAACTGACATCTGACAACTAAATGTCTGTGGTGAAACTCATCGAAGGACGGTCTTCTCTCAGGAGGCTCTCAACTTGAGAATAACCACCAGCAGGCCAAGTCCGGTATCACCACAGTCTGTGGGTCCTGGGAGGTGATAACGTCACAGATACTGTAATAAGGACAGATGGTTCACTCGTTGGTTCTGATGGTACATTTCCGGTTTCCGAACAAAGCGGTTTGGTTGCAGTTCAACTCTGATTCCACAAGGGGCGCTCAACAATGTGAGTGCAGAATGAATGGAGCCCTATGGAGCTATACCCCTAAAAGTACCCTTATCTCGGGATATAATTTTT
>JAPSES010000044.1:1055013-1069845 GCA_029822895.1 Maxillicosta whitleyi | reverse complement strand
TAAGCAGCAAAAAATGCATATTTAGGACGAGCGATGAGTTGAAACTGAGGTTCAACAATTCATGCTCATAACAATGTTCCTCAAAACTAAGCTGAGAATGACATTTTTATATTTTACTTCATTCTGTGTGCAATATAATTAAAATATTCCCTGAATTTGGAGGAATGTCTGTGAAAACATAAGCTTCAACTGTATTCCTGCTCTTCAACTCGAACGCTGTTACGTCAAAAACTATTATTTATCTATAAATGAGCCTCAAACCTGTGTTAAGTGCTCGCATACGTACGTAGGTACAACCACAAATGTGTTTTAAAGCTTCTTCTTAAAGGTTTCTTTCTTGCTCAGTTTATGTTAGTGTCCACACTGATCCATAGCCACATGTAATGGACCACAAATCATGTTTCTGCTACGGTCATGGTCATTCCCAGATGTTCCAGTTGTTTCTGAATGTGTTTCAGACCTGAATGAATGCATACTGGAATGGATTTTACAAACACAATGACTTTGACCAGACAAAATGGGGGAAAAAACAAAACAAAATCATATCTCATTAAATATTCTATGCAATGGAATTTGTCAAAGTACATTTGGAAATCACTGCCTTTGTTTTTTTTTTTAATCTGTATTTTCCATCCAATATTTTTCCAATTAAGGATTCTATGTTTACGTTACTGTAGGGCTCTGTAACATATCAAATTAGTTTTAATTTAACGCAAAAAAAATTCTGGAAAAATAGAGGAAAAAATCACACCATCAAAGTTATTCCTCAGATATTGCTCAACAAAAACTGAAAATGCAACTTGTTTGCTGCTTTCAATATATTAATTTTCATCATTTTTCAGTCGCGTATTATCTTCAGTTTATTTAGCCAGAGAATTACTCATAAATTGTGCATAACATTTAAAAAAAAAAAAAATCAAGATTAATTTTTTTGGTTGTATTGCTTAACTCTGCATTATAGATAAAGCTGCTAAAGTAAATCACAGCCATGATGTCAGACTGTGCAAATAAATCCCAAAAGGGTGCAATGTAAAAGGTTGAATGTGTGGATTTGGTGACGCAAAAGAAGGAGGCGTTTTGTTTTTGGAATTACAAGTGTGATTCAGTATTGCTGCTTTAGATGGATAAAACACGTACCAATGATCCATCTTCCACGTTTAACATCGTGACCTTGTATTTAAGAACCGTGACTAAACTGCAGGTCCCGGCTCTATGCATCACCACCCTTCACTGGCAACAGAACACCAACAACAAACAAAGCTCTGCTACCAACAAACAATGTCTATTTGCAGCCAGCAGCAGTGGAATGCCATTGTTTGAGTTTCCCGTCGGGTTGGATGACCACACTCAAGGAAACAGGAGACTATGATCAGCTTCCTGACAGGAGAGGAAACCTGAGGCTCGCAGGAACATCAAGCCCAACAAGGGCAGCCTGGAACTCCCCCCAGTATATCTGAATAACATAAAAGATACGCCTCGAGAGGAATTTTACCTCTGGCGTTCTTATTTAAAAGTCAAATAATTCCTTTAACTCTTAAAAATTGGAGATGAAAAGTGCATTCATATCATGGTATAAAGGACACTAAGGTTAACAAGATTTATGAGCTAGATTATCCCTCACAGATGGTGCTTCCTGTCCCCCTGTCTCACAAACATAAATCACTGTTTGGTTGGAAAAATGCATGTTAAGACTAACCACCTACATATTTCCAGTCACTTCGACAACACTTTAAAACAACACAAGCAAGGTAGAAAATGTTATACAATCACTGCAGACAATATGAAACCGTCTGGAAATCTTCACATCTATGTGCAAAAACATCTGAACTGCATATAACCCTAATCTGACCTAATATTTTGGCCATCCAAAATGGGCAAGAGCAGTAGACAAAAAAGGTTGCACTCCATTCATTCACTGAAGCAGGAAATGCCTAAATTAGAGCTAACAATAGCCTATTTAACCTCATTGTCAATGTGTCGCTTCACATTTAATGTAAAAAAAAAAAAAAAAAATGGAAGCAGCCAAAACATCTTATGTTGTGATTAAAATATTCTTAGGACTCCTGCATTCCTTCAGGGACAGTGGTGCAGTGATGAGGATGCTCTTTCTGTAGGCGTTGGCAAAACTTGATGTTAGACTGAAATAGCAAAGTGTAACTAGGCTGAATTTGTTCTGTTAGATGCCTCATGGTCACCACACCTTACATTTATGTTAGAGCATCACATCTACTGAGGTGTCAAGTTAGGTTGAACTTTTCCAAGTATTATTTAATGTGGATCTAAAGGTGTAAATGTTGTATTGCAGGGGGTTATTTAAGATTGTTTAGTTTGTTATTCAGCATATGACAGTGAAATACTTAAAACTTAGTGAAGTAACTTATGCAGTGTTCAAAATCACCACCTGTTGATACATAAAACATAGTCAGATCATATTCGATTGAGTGGATTTATGGTTTTTTTTAGTGGTTTTGGAGGAGTTGGATGATGCATAGCAATTCCCATTAAGAAAAAAACAAACAGTAATTGTTATTAAAGCCTTAACAGTGATATATCTATATATAAACTGACTTTTATTGTCATAAACAATTCCTAAGTCATACAGTTATATAAAAAAGAAAGAGAGAGAAGCTTTTTGGTGTATAAAACCCATAGAAGCAGATGAGGGGAATTAAAACATTAATAAATAAAATAATCAAAGTTTGCATTGGTTGTAATGACACATTTTAACGACTTAAAATCAAAACATGACCCACAGTCCTTACCTGCTAGAAGAACTCCAAATCCCCAAAACAACACCCCAAAAATCATCATTTATGAAGTTTATAAAGTCAGATATTTCCACACCGACTGATGAAGTTAGAATTACTCTGTGCTAGTAAATTAGGTCGTAAAACACTTCGTCTGTCATTTCCCCCGACATAAAAACTTTATGATCCGAACCCAGAAAAGCATAACTATAACTTTAACTGGAAAAATTACTTGAAAAACACTGTTTCATGACGAAAAATCGGCGTTTACTTGACTCGCGCTGTAACCACTCAGACGTTCAGGAGACAGTGACTTTACGTTTCCGGTCAAACAGGACTTCAAAATAAAATAATCGTGTTTGGAAACGTTCATTACATCGTAAAGAACAACACATATTTAACATTTACAATAGTATTTTATGCTTTGAGTAAGCGAAAGGTTTGATACTAGTAAGAACAGGTATACTACAAGCTAAGCTATTATTTTTGAAATAGTATTAGATTATTTTAATTTGAAGGTGGCATCGTTAGCTTCCGGATTTATGAGCGCTCGTTGTGGCTGATTTGACTTGCAACTTGATGCTAATTAATCAATTAATATGTGGATTTACTGAATAATTAAGCAGTTACTAGTTCCACCTGCCCTCATATCCTTTTTTTTAAAAAAAATAATTACTGAAGATGAAATATTTATATGTTATATTATGAATTTACATTTAAGTTAATATTTATCTGTTGAGTACTAAGCACAGTTCAGTCATGTAGCAATTAACTGTTCAATTAAGTTAGCATATTTAGCCTAAATCTAAACAATATTGCCTTGAAAAAAATATTTAATGTTTGTGTATGTCATTATACAGTGTGTGTTACTGAAGTGTAAATAGCTATTTGAAGAGCAGAGGGGATTTAGTTTATTTCTGTATTTATTTTAAATTGCAATCATGGCTGAGGTTGATGGATATTTTATTTTCCACTTCTTCATATTGTTTTTTTACAGTTTGTTTTTGACAGCTTAGAGAGCAGCTTTGTCAACATTGCCAGGAGGCAGGAAGTCCAGAGTCTTGCATGTTTCTACAATAACAATAGAAGGAAATTATGTATCTCACCAAATGCAAAAAGTCCTCTTAGTATTGCAGCTATTGAGTAGTATGTATGGACTGTGGTTTGGTTTAGTTGTCCATGTGTTCGGAGTTTTAAAATTAGTGAAAAGCTGTAATCATCGAATTTTTAAAAATGTATTCAGAATAAGTGGAAAATACTTTTGAGTTATCCAAGTTGCAGAGTAAATCAGGGCTGACCCACAAATAAGTGAACTGCCGCTAGTTCATTCCCTGCAATGGCACACATAAATAAAGTATTGTTTATTGAACTGTTCATTGTGAGGCTCAGAAAAGCCCAGGGCTAAGTGATGGATGTTTATATTGATCCAACAACTCGGGCTTGATGGCCCCGGCATCGGCCGGCATTCAGCGCTCCACAAAAGGTTTAGAGAGGATGAAGGATGAGTCTCAGCTAAACACAACCCATGGGAATGGTGCTGAGCTGAGAGGTGCCGAGGGAAGGAACCTCTTTCAGGCTGTAGACTAAAGGTCAGGGGAAGTGTTGGAACGGGCAAAGAGGGCGGGATGGAATAAGAAAAAGAAAGAATGTGTCAGCTATAGTGAGGAATGTGATAAAAAGTGACTTCAGAGTAAATTCTAGTGCATTTTGAAAGGGAATCAACAATCACTGTCAACATGAATGCCTGTTTGAAGATGGTTTAAACAGACGTTATTCTACATTCTTACTCCGTCTCCTTTTTATGAGGGAAATAATTAAACACTGAAAAGGACAGCAACAGGATACTGCCACCCCTTTTTGTAAATATTTACTTACGTTCTTAATATAATTAGGTTTTTTTATTCTTCTGTTTAGAAAAACACTAAACTCTTCTCTGTATCTACCTATCAGAAGTGCACAGTAGTTTGAGTTCAGACATAAAAAGGCAAAGAAGAAAAACATTCAGAGCACGATAAACACTTAAACATCTACTTTTCAAATGACCAATTTGCTTGTCACAAAAATGGTACATTTTTAGATAGTTTTCAATAAAATAGCTTTACTTATTATTATTATTTTTTTTTTACTTGTGGTACTTTTTGTTGTATACGTTTATAGTTTGCTTCATTCCTTCACACCAACTTCATCGACTGGTCTTCAACAGGTGCCTGCATCCTGAGTCTCGCAGGTCACGGGGGTTAAGGACTCACCTTTTTTGCGGTGCAGTCTGATCTTATGAGGCATGTGCTGGTGTCCAGGACCGTGACGAACATGCTCCTTGACCCGGGTCTTTGACCTCTTTTCCAGTCCTGGCTCTGTTTGGACATTGTGGCACAAGCACCACTGTGAGTACTCTGCCCAGATGTAGAACCAGGACACCCAGATAAGCCATGCTCCCGTCCGCATCTTCACCCTGACAAGTCCTGCCTGGACTTCCTGGATGCAATTCCTCTGCCTCTGCTGCAGCTCCACTGCAGCATCCGTACCTTGAAGAGATTACCAACCGTGCCTGTCCAACTTTTAGAACATCAGCTTTCTACACAAAACCTAATCGTGGATGTTTAGAAAGTATGTTTTCTTTATATTCCTTAAACATGGCTGTGTGCTCGTCTTCGCTCTCTCTGTAATTTGGCTGCTCTTGGTCTCCCAGTCTCCCTCCTCTTTGGGTCCTTTTTTTTCGCCTGAGGAGGGATAAGTTGGGGGGGAAACAATGATCAAAAAACAAGTTTCAGACCTCATGCTGAGCGAATAGTGAGGGGAAGGGGACCAAGGGGTACTGTCTTGTCCAACAACATCTGTGCCATTCATTCTGCATTGGATAAGGGGGGACAGAAAACAAGGCTGGAGTATAGAGGAGGGAGGAGAGAGGAGTTGAAATAAGTGAGGGGGGGGGGGGGTCTTAGTCTTACTCACAGAGGCCTGTTTTCGCAAGTCACATCACTTTCATTAGTCAAATCTGTAAGGCGTCTAATGCAAAGCGGTTTTCGGTTGTTGATCCACATGTACATTCAGTCATTAAAGCGCTTTCTGAAGCTGTTTGCCAAACACTAAAAACTGAATCCAAACAAATGTTATGTGGCGAAGTTTAACTCCGGTTAATTATATAAAAACTTTTATCGCTGCACAAAGAAAATGTTCAGTTTCTCATGCTAAGATGTAAATGATCAGACCAGAAGCACCCCCTTTTTTCTTTTGACAAACAGCTTCCAAAATAACCAAACGAATACAAAGGCTCCTTTTTCTTTCACTGTCTTCCTTTAATGTGACAACTCAAGTCACCCCCCACTTGCTACCCAACCTCCCACCAGTCAACTAGCCAAGCAAATTTGTAGCTGCCTGTCTGCACAGTATGAGTCTCATACATCATCTTGGCTCGCTCATAAGAAGCAAACACAAAGTACCGAGTCAACCCTGACAGAATTTTCTGGTTTAATTTCAGACACAGTTGGTTTGTCTGGCTCGAGTGGACTCCCCAAGTGTACGGAGATTACACTCCTTATTTGTAAGATTCGGAAGTGTAATCTCATCCCTATAAACAAAAACAAATGGGATTCCACCTGGTCCTGTGTACCTTTTTTTTTTTTTTAGTAAAAGGAAAACAGTTCTAAATGACCATATAAAGACAGGGACTCTCGTTTATTGCAGTATATGCTTTCTAATTTTTTTTTTTTTTTTTTAATATCCTGTCTAATTTTTTTAAAAAGTCAAAAGGTTAAGAGGTGTTATTTACTGGAGCTGAAAAGTGAGACACAAGTATTTTTTGCATAGCACCCAAAATGAAGATCCAGCATCAGTTGAAGTGTTGATATCAAGGCGCAGTGATGTGAGGAATTATCAGTTTGACAAATCCTGATTTGTTTTGGCTGTCTGCTGATATGCTGTTGAGGCTTTTTTATGTGGAGACTTTTTTGTTGTTGTTGGTGGTGTTGTTTTTGCCAAGTTTTATAGAGAACAACTGAGACTGAACACTATGGAACATATTACGTAGTATTACATACTACGTAATATATTACAATTAAAACACATTTTTTCCCATATAAAATAACTCTTATAAAATTAATTTATGTGGAATTTGAGCTGTAAATTGAATTATTTGGGTTTGTTGGAAACATTCAATTAAAAAAAATGACCTTGCTCCTATAAGCTTAAAAAAAACAATGTAATAACATAGGTTCAAAATTTAGCAAAGTTGCCATTTTTAGTCACAGAACAATTGTCATCTGCACCTAAACCCTCCACAAACACAGTAAAATCAGTGTCAAAAATCAGTAGAAACAAATATGGTTCTGTGTTCTATTGTGTATTTGAAGAACACTGTATATGTTAGTGCAATCTGCTTCCAGTGTCATTGAAGTAATAAAGTGCAGTTCAATGCTAGTCCCAGAAAACTGCTTATCAGTTATGATTTTAAAGCAGACTGGAAAATACATTCACATTGTTTGTATCCCAATGCAACAGCATAACTAAAAGTCAGGTGACATTAGTTAGTTATTTGTCCATGAATAACTACTATGATGCTAGTGTTGTAACAAGACAAGACTGTTGACTAGTTTTTTGGTAAATGTAGTTTTTTTTTTTTTTTGGTTTTTTTTTTTCCACAGCAGACATTTTGACATTTTAAAGTATGAAAATTTCAGGTGTTAAATAATAAATAATGCCAGCTCTGTGTGAGTGCAATAACACAATTCTAGGCCAACAGACTTGAATGGAATTTAGTGATCTGTAATTTTGTTATTAACACCTGTTTCCCACCATCATGCAGAACTGTATAAATATCTCAAGGGAGTTAAACAGCAGGAACACAACACATTTTACTTTATCATAATGACAGAATTTCTTCATAAGGATGCATTAAAAAAAAAAAAAAAACATCAGAGAACCAGCATGTGCTATAATAAAATGGCCTCCTACTACTGTTTCAGAACCTGGCACAGTCCAAACACAAGCGTAATTGATGTTATCGATAGACCTTTTTTCACAGTTAGTTAAGACAGACAGCAAACAGATGACAGCATTAATAACAAAGGCTCTATTCCATTTAGGTGTATCACTTTCAAGGCCCTGGTATTGTCCATGACCAGTCACTGTAATGGCTCACTTGGATAATTAACTGTAAAAGATCCATTGTTGATGTTATCTGTAACAGCTGTGGTTTTCCCTGCCATAATAAGCTAAATAGTCTGCTGTGAAAAGAGGTCTATTAGAGCTGAAAGTCTAAATGCCTCCTTTAATGCCAGTCTATGGATCCGTAGTCAAAGAAAAGAGGGAAACACAGCTCATAATTCATGGGTGACTTGTTGAAAACATTTCAAGTGTAATAAAGCTGAAAATATAAAGTGACAAAGACATTATCAGTTATTTGGTAAACTACTGAGGCTGATTGAAAGGTTTTCAGGGGCTAACCACAGGTGCTTTTTCCGACTGTTTGTAAATTTTGTCAGTAAAACCTCTGGCACCGACTGGCAACGCCATCAACTACTTATTAATGTTAATACCATCATATTTTACCCAGAATTCCTTCAAATAATCCCAACCTAAGATAGCCAATAACATTGCTTAAACAGCACATTTGTGGTTGAGTATGGATGATGTATTTTATTTATATATTTTTATTTGTTGTGGTGTTTATGAAGGTAGATCAAACCAAAAGCTCATATCTAAAAGCCAGGTCTGGTCTCTGTGGCCACCCATGTTTACCTATTGTGAGCTCAGTCTTTGAGCGGTGTAGCCATTGCCTTTCCAAGCCCAGCCAATATTCAATCATTTCTTCAACACTGTCAAAATGGAACCCCCCATCGGGCCGAGCTGCGGCCCACAATGGGGTGTCATGTCCAAGTAGCAAAGGGCTATTGGTTGTAACCTGACCTCTAATCTGAGCCTTCATCGACTCCCTGAGAGGTAGAGCTTTGGAGTAATTCCACCCTGAGAGAGAGGTAAAAGGCCAAGGCAACTCCAGGATTGCAGTTTTAGGATTTTGCCCCCCTAGTGTGTGTTGCAATGATGGTATCCCCTGGCTGTCCACAAAAGTGCATAATGAAGCTCGACCAAGAAGCTTTGACAAAAAAAACTAAATCTTGGCTCCAGATCTACATACTTAGTTACTTAGGCAACAAGGCCTTAGTTTTATTTTCATGTTGACTGTCTCCCCCCTCCCGCCCCCAAGCATCCACTTGTTTCTTAATGAAACTTTAATCAAATTTTTATTTCTACCCCATGGAGCACACATCAAATTTTGTTTACTAAGCTTTCTGAATGGATGGCCAAACATTGCCGTCTGGTTGATTTAACATGAACTGAATCGCATTCTTTTCGGATAAGTGCTGCAACTTTTTCGTGAAATCTTTTAATGGATTTCCAGTGTTGTAAGAGCTGGGTGGAGCGGTATCCATATCACAAACAGAGAACTGGATGGCTGAGGATGTGAACGGCAAGCCAGAAGTTCTGCTTGAGTGCATCTGAATACAGGATCTACCAGAGAGAAGCGCACCCCGTCCCCTCTGTAGTCTGAAAACCAGGCACCCTGAGCTTTCTGCCCACACCTCTTTGCCCTTGCATTGCTCTCTCTTTCTCTACGTCGCCCGCCCCCATCTCTTTATATGTCCAGCTGGCTGCGCCACAAAGACTTCGTCTCCCAGTTCCAAATGATCCTCAAAACCCCCACATGCTTTGTTCTGCTCATTTTCCCACTCCCCAGAGACGGAGTTCAGTAGCAAAAATTAAAATGAGGAAGGGATGGAGTTGATAGGGAAAGATAGGACCGAGAGAAAGATTAAGAAGGCAAGGTAGAGTGAGAGTGTGTGAGAAAAAGAGCGTGAGTGAAGCAGTAGAATACTGTCAGATCTTCTGGATTCAGACTTCAGGGATTGCAAAGGCCCTGAGTTAGTGAACTTCAAGACAGCATTTGCATGGTGACCTTGAAACACAAACTGAGGCAGAATTTGCCAACAAGGGGCCATCTTTGTTTAAGAAGTCGGTGACAGAACCAGAAAGTTTCACAAGGAAACAGCTTTGCCAACCTCCCTTCCAGTTTCCTCCGGCCCGTTTCCCAATGCCACTTTCCGCGGGGGCTAAGATCAGGTTTTGCGGTAATCACGCGGTCAATTACAGGCAACAAGTCCCTCCAGGTTGAAAGGTTTAAGATTCCCTATCCCACCCTGCTGAAACCCCCCAGTTCCCCAGCTTGTGTGAAATCATGCGGTGGATTGTTGTGCAGAAAAAGGACCACAGTATGGAGATGTGGGCCGGAACTAATAGGATTGGTTTTGATTCATTAGATTCTCTTTCATCATCCTGGTTGGAATTCCACTCCACGTCTCCTCGGGCTTCACACTTTTAAAATAGAGGTGGGAGGGGGGCAAGTGTTTATAATTGAGACTCTAGACAGCGAAAGCTCATTACTCTCTATGGAATCATCTGTTCAGTTATACCCCTCAGAATTAGCTTCATAAACCATGTGAAAGATGCAATGTGTTTGTCAAAACCCTTCCAGCACCGTACAGGAAATGACTCAATGGTTGAGCTAAAGTTGTGACCGAAATGTTGAAATGAACATAGCAGGGAGGCACCGTTTCCTTATGGATCAAGTTATGTTAAATGTTGAACCGATGGTTATGATATTTGCTTTATAAAAGCCAGATGTTGCCCAAAAAAACTTCCAGGAACCTACATAAACTGGATGCAGATGAATAATCTATCCATGAATATGATATTTTCCTCTCGTCGATCACTAATAATGACATTTATTCAGTTTGATAAATTGAGTGCCATTCACAAACACTCATTTTAAAGACATATTTTAAGCAAAAATATCAAATATTTGGTGGAGTCATGGAAATCTGACTCCCCACTTCTTATTGAGAGGTGGTCTTCTGAGATGAATGGTTGCATCCCTCTGGAAAAAATCACCTACTGTCTTAGAAAACGATACAACACCTTTATGAAAATATGGCAGCCATATCTAGACCATATTGGTACATCTGTTACATCAAGTACTTAGTATACAGACCTTATACACTGACCTTTTATTTTATTTATTTATTTTATTATTATTATTATTTTATCTTTTCCCTTCAGGGTGAGGACGGCGGAGGAGCGGACGGGGGTGGGGGGGTATAGAGTAATACTGTTGGTGTATGGATGCTTTTATGTATGTTGCTTATATAAAACTGGAAAATAAAATATTCCAAAAAAATATATATATATATATTTGGTGGAGACGAAATTTCTGGTTTTATGTTGTAAAATAAATTTAAAAAATTGGTGTGTGTGTGTTTTTTTAATTGTGTAGACAAACCAAGGTATCCGATTTCATTACCTCAGTCTCAAGAATATTTCAGTATTTAACTGGTTTTCAGACTAAATTCCAAGGAGATTAAAAGAGAAAATGAGATGAAATATTAATGAAACTAACTGCTGTCCTAATTCGAGTACAAACCTCCACATAATCCACCTACTGCCAGTTTTACCACCACTTTTAGGAGACGCTTTTCTTTATATACCTTAGATACTGACATTACTCTGACCCCCATAAGGGTGTTTTACTCTGGTCTGTCTGCCCATACCTGTAACTCCAAAACTACATACCTAGAAGATGGTGCACTGGATAGCTTAGTGGTTAACATCACAAACTTTAATGCGAAAGGTTGCCGGTTCAAATGTCAAATGCTATTTTTCTCAGTGGTTATTGCTACACACGCCACATAATCAACAATCATATCAATATGATACATGAGGCAGACCAATATGGGTTTTTCTAAGGACAATACTGTTTTGTTTTTTTTGTTGTTTGTTTTTTGGTCAGCAGAGGACGATATCTACTGCTGATTTATGAGGCTGATTTTTTATTTTATTTTTTTTTAAAGCATATTGACAGTAAAATCAAATTGAAACACTCATATTAATAATTGTATTTATATTGCTGCATAATAATTGTAATAATTATCCGTGTACACATAGTACTCTTTTAACGTTTATTGAACTTATTCAACTGCTGCCCATACAGGTGCCTGCTCAAATATTTTGTATCATTTTTACTAGATCAAATATGGGCTTTAAAATTTTGTATGAAAATATATCCATCTACATCTGACTGAGAGCATATTTCATTTCTAAACCCTTCATATTCAAAGGGTGTTCTTGAACCCTAACCCATAGTAACTTCAGATGTGATATTCTGAGGCATTTTCGATTCCTTTTTCATATCATAGTATTAACACTGAAGTCTCATCCACTGCACCATAAGTACATCCTAAAATGAGTGATAGAATCATGAATCTGAATGTTTTAAGGGTCAAAGAATCACTTTATACACATGTATGTTTCTTTAACTATATTCATGGTGGAATGGTTCAAGGTGCTGGTGCTCTACAATCTCATATTGTCTATTTTTTTTCTTATTATTAGACAGGATCGGTTGAAAATTCACAGTAACTGCATGAATATGATGCACAATATCCCAAAACATTATTTAAATCTTTCATTTAAAGCTACAATCATGGCCAAAAGATGTTTTCTTTTCGCAAAAATGGTCGATTCAGTTCTCTGTGATTATTTTGTGTGTGTTTTTAAGGTACGCTGAGGGAAAATTTCCAAGTTCCAAAGATGTTTACTGGCAAGTAAATCACATTTAAGTAAAGTACCAATTTGTGTCACTGCCAAAACATTTGGCCATGACTGTAAATGACGGAGAGCAAATTAAATTAAAATACAAATCCAGACTTTTCGCCTGGGATATGCAGGAAATAATTGTCTTACTGTGCAGGTCCCATATTTTTGCAGTTATTTTTCTTGCTGTTTGACTTGCTTGAATAAGTACTACTCTGCTTTATATGAAAAACTGTCCGAAAATCCAAATCATAATGACAAACATGTGACTTAAGAACCTTATCAGTGATGTAGAAATATCACCTGCTCAGCTCAATGAGATGAGACGATGTGCTTGAAATGTGAAAAGTTGACATCGGCCACTAAGATGATTTTCTTTTTTCTGCAAATGCTTTTACTCAGTCCAAAAAAAAAAAAAAAAAAAAAAAAAAAAGAGATTAGTGAGGCTAAAGAGCTACAACTGCTGCAGACAGTGGTAAATGGAAAAGCACATAATGCACATCCAGAATTTTAATGTTCAGCCTTCACTTTTACTGCAGTAGGTCACCCCGAGTTAATTGAGTATCATGTACTTGTCAATAACCTTTACCACATGAAAAAAAAAAAAAAAAAAAATCAATGTAGCGGTGTAAGAATTTATTTTATTACGAAAAAGGTGTAGATTGTCCTTCAGTGTTGAGCAGGAATTTCTATAAAAAATGTAAAAATGCACTCACCGTATGTGGTAAATTAAACCAAATATCAGTAAACAAAATCAGTGCTGTTGGATCTCTCATCTGTGTTGGTTGTGCATAAACAAATGAACAACTAACAAACAGTTGGCCATAAACAACACATTGGCTCCCCTGCTGTTTGTGTGTGCGATCCATTCTGTAGTCCACTTCCACATGAAGGGGTGGGGGCCGCTTGGTTTTCCCTGCTTGTCTTAAGTTGTGTGCATCATCTGTGTGATACTAGTGCCAACTCTGACCCTGGCACCTCAGTGTGTTTTTAGGTCCTTGGCATAGATGGGCTCCAGGAAATGAAAGGGGATCAGCATGAAGAGCGCGACCAGGAAGGTTACGCTCACTATCGCCAGCAGCACGTAGCGACCGATGAACAAAGTGTCCACTATCTGTAGAGGAAAACATAAGAGTTCACTGTCAGTACTGCTTCATAACTACACAATAAGCAAATAGAGGCTGGTGGTGGTGGGGGGTGGGAAAGTCATGGGTTCACCTCCTGCTTCAGTAGTTTCACCAGCGGCCACTAGATGTCAGTGGAGTGCTGTCACTAAAGCTGATAGATTCCATTAAGCAAGAGATGATGGGACTAATGCGCACGCACGCACACACACACACACACACACACACACACACACACACAAAGGTTACAGCTGCTTATTGTGTTGAATAAAGCACACTGACAAAACTCCATTTTTACCATGTGACAATACAGAACAGACAGAATGACTGAGAATAAAACTGTTTTATTTAATTAAACTCTTAAATAATTAAATGCTGGGTTTCTGGTTCTGTTTCCACTGCATTCAGAAAGTCACCATCAATTATGAGGAAGAAAAAGAAGAGCCGACTAAAAAATACTAATTTGATACAAAATCTGAAAGACTGTCTGTTTTATCTGGTGTACAGTAACAAAAAACAAACAAACAAACAAACAAACTGAATGTAAATTAAGAGTTTGTACTAACTGGCACTTAATCTCATCATTCTCTTAAACCTATGACTTTACAGCGTTAAATAATGATGTCACAACTAAATGAAAATTGAAAAATGAAATAATTATTTAAATCATCATCATCATCATATCTTTTCTCCCTTTATCTTCATCATATTCCAGTCAGTCTATAAAATTCAAGCACATGATTAATTGTCATACAAACCCATCTGATAAATGATTGTATTGTTAATTAAGTTAACTTGATGCCACCACTGTAGTGTAAGTCCAGTGTAAGTAGTGTAACTGTGTATATGAAGAAACATTTATTGGTGTAGAATTTGAGCTTTAGTATACAAGTATAAATAGGATAATTATATAAGTATAGATAAAGTGTATTCCGATTTTCCTTTTTTTTCATATAAAGGTTGAATATGTCATGTGTTTTTGTTTTACTCATAGGAAAGATGATATGCCATGAGAGAGCGAATGGAGACATTTTATTACAGTACAATAAAATGAGGTCAGTACATGTGATGTCACCACAAACCTCCTGACGAACCGTGTCCAATTTGCTTCATGTTTTCAAAAAATTCTGATACTAGTCCTTATCAACACCATGCAACATTTCAGCCCAATGCCTCCGTTCCTTTTTTTTTATATATATTAGATCTGTGAAAATGTGATGTACTAATTTGACTATGAAACAGGTGGTCTATCTATCTATCTATCTATCTATCTATCTATCTATCTATCTATCTATCTATCTATCTATCTATCTATCTAT
>JAPSES010000044.1:1030751-1046940 GCA_029822895.1 Maxillicosta whitleyi | reverse complement strand
GTAGAAAGTACAGATAACTGCCACAAAATGTAGTGAAGTAAAAGTAAAAGTATGCATTATTATTTTTACTTAAGTAAGAATACAAAAAAATCTACTTAAGTACAGTAACGAAGTAAAAATACTTCCGTTACATTCCACCACTGTCTATCATTATTGTTATTATTACACATCGTATATATAACATTAGTTTATAGAATGGAAACTGTTCAAACAATATTAATAATGCATGGACTACCATTTGAGAACTGAGAAGAGGTGTAAGAGTAATACAAGGAAGTGAAAACATCTTGGATATTTTATTGTTTCACCTGTGCATACTGAGTGATGTTGTTATTGGCTGGAAGTAGAAACTCAAGGTTTTTCCCACTGTTAATATCCAGTACCATATTGTGGGTATCACTACCTGAGCCAAAACGATCGTTTTTTGTTTTTTTATGCTGTTTTTTTTTTTTTTTTTTTTTAAATCATATGCTACAGATTTTCTAAGTTCTTGTAAAATAAAGTGACTGCACTTATGTAGTTCTTCTTTTTTTGTTTTTTGTTTTTTTTTACACCTTGGTACTCAAAGCACTTTACATAACCTTACAGTATATTTTTCTAGTTTTTCTCCCCAGTTATTGTTTGTCATTTATTTGTTTACTATAATAATAATAATAATAATACTTTGGATTTGTATAGCGCCTTTCAAAATACCCAAGGTCGCTTAACAGAACAATATATAGAACAATTATGTTACTTATAATACAAAAGTGAAGCACTGTATAAACTGAGGATGTATGTTTGATATACTAGCAGCTTCACAATAAAAATATTTTAAACATAACCTGACATTCACCCATCAGTTGGTGGCTACTATACCGTACAAGGCACTACTGTACCAAGGCAGGAGCAAGGATTTGAACCGCCAACCCTTTGGTCATTGGACAAACTGTTCTACTGACTGAGTCACAGCCGCCCAAAGATATAAAATCACATAAGATATAATGAGATATAAAATAACATTGTTACAGACCAAAACAAGCAGTGTAGGCACAACAAGCCCCGCCCCTCACACGTACTGTAGCTTATTTTGACACAGATCCAGCTGATGTCATCATGTCTGTGCGTGTGTTGATGTCAGCATATCGGTTGCCTCTATATGAGTCAAGTTTGAAGTAAATTAAATCAAAATTTATGTTTTTATAGACATTTGAAATTTTGCTCAAAAGTAAATAGGAGTATTAATAAATTAATACTAAATTGATAAATAATTTCAGCTTAAATATATATATATATAATATAATCAGATATATACTGGGATACTGGCAATTTATAAATCCAATTTGGTATGAATTCAATCACTAGTTTTCCTGCATGAGTGGTATTAATCAAACATACTAACTAACAACATAAAAACCATACCCCTTGCTTCCCCTTTTTTTGGGGGGGGGGAGTAACAAAGTGAAATTATACATGTTCTATTGAAAACAGTGGAAAAATGTTAGATATTTTACCTTTTCTAGCCGTTAGACTAATGAGTATATTAAAGTCTGATTACAATGATGACACTAGTCTCATCTTAATCGGTGTGATACATTATGTTCTGTTGCCACGACATGGTTTGGGTTTTGTGACATGTTGAATGACTTTAATTTAGGACTGAAAATGTAAGCAAGTTCACAAGAAATGTAGGTGCATGACATACAGTATATCAATATTCAGCTAAAATCTGTCAATATATAATTTTTGGTGCATGCTTTTGCACTGGTAAATTCAACTAGGAGCCTAAACACATACTTAAATAGGTTCTAATATGATTGTGTTATCATCGGTACATGGATAGATGCAAAAGTATCACCAATGTTGGTTGTCTATTGGGATGAATCGGTGTGTTTTTACTGCTGTTGGAACCAAATAATTTCCTGAAAAGGATCGATAAAGTATCTAAGTCAGAATGGTGACCACAGCTCACCTCTATCTCCTTGAAGGGAGGGGGGGTCTCTGGACTGCGAGGGAAGAACACCAGTGTAAGAGTGATGATGAGGGCCAAGAGGAACACCGGGATCACCGTTAACCTGTGAGACAATGACACTGTTCAGACATGTGATGGTAAGACAACTGTAAATGGAACAGTGTCATTTTAACGTACTGCTATAAAATGAAAGAATAGAACGAAGTAAAAGATATACATTTGTCTGGCATAATATAAGTTTTAATGTGAAGCGTGGTAGACAAAATATTTGGATCATTCACAAAGTTTATTGAAGTATTTGTTGTAGTTTGGTGACTAGTGTATTATTATACAATTAGATTATAATTAGGGAAGCTTCGGTGTTAATGGCATGTTACTTGAAACTAGATGATGGTTCTATATATACAGTTTTATTTACAATGACACTGATTAACACTAGATAGATAGATGTTTGGGGAATGAAGAACAACAAAGTTCTGACACAATCTGTTTCCAGTATTAAGAATTGTCTCTAATTTTTAAGTTCTGGTGTAATATGGGAGTATTTAACTGTGTGTTCAAAGCTTTAGAGGTAAAATTAATGCTATTTTGTGGAGTTTTTAATAACTCAGACATCTGAAATAAGAGCATGGACATTATAAGTTATGAATCTGAAATATAAGATAAAATAAGAGTTTATTGATCGGGAAATTTCAAAGTTTACAGCAGCAACATGCAACACACCAATGCAAAAGACAGACAGGTAGGGGGAAAAAGACAATGCATTGTGTTCTGTAAGATGTCATGGTTTAGACACTTAAAAATTAATAATGTTGTACTTTAAAAGGTTGTTATCTATTGCTTAAAAAGTATATTAAATATTGTGTAAAATCTGCCTCCTAAAAATAAGGCTCACAAGTGTCACTGTACAAGCAAACAAATAAAAACTAAAGAGATTGGATATGAGTGCATCCAGTAGGCTACAAAACATATACTATCTGTTGGAAGCATTTTATTGTATTCAACCTATAAGTCAGGCATATCAGCTCTCATTAACGAAACGAATATTTGCCTAAAACTTAAACACCTTTGGCATTTCACAGCTGAGAATGCCTGTCATGTTGTCTATTCTCAGCTGGTCTATCGTTTCATTTTGCCCAGTTGTGTGTGTTTGTGGTTCTCTTACTTAGCAGATGTCCTCAGCAGCATCATCCCAAATAAGAGCGCCGCAATCCATACAACTGCGATGACAATAACACCAGTACCGACGTCCAACACATTGTTTGCCATCTTTGCCGAACACTTCCAGGTAGTTTTAATAATAATAATGATAATAATAATTTCAAAAACACTGTTAATTTCATTCACGACCGAAAAAAGATTTGAGTAGCTTCTAAGTTCATAAGCTAATCCGTGGAACCGTTATTACTTATTGCTAATTAGCTCTATTTTCTAGCGGTGAATGTTGATAACGGACTGTCTGCCCTGACATTTTGTAGTGTAATGTTTATTGTTCCTGTTGTTAATGACGCAAATTCTTTATAAGAAGTCATAAAATGGTCATTTGTATAGGAATAGCAAAGCAGCAGCAGCAGCAGCTTCAGCGACAGGTTAACCACCTCCTGTTGCGTCGCCTGCTTCCTGGTAACAGCAAACTGGAATCTCATTGGATACTTGGTCTTTGAAGTAGCCAATCAGATCAGGCGTTACTGAAAGAAAGGGAGAAAAGGCGGAAGACAGAAATACCGCATGGGATTCACGATTTTTTTTTTTTTTTTTTTTAGCTTTTTTTCTCCCTTCGTCTTACACTTTAACCATTTACAAGAGTTTATATCTTTTATGTGTATCTCTCTGTGTATACAGTTAACAATACATACGTTTTTGTAGCTTAAAGATATTGTTTCAGTTTAATGGTTTAGTCTTAACATACCAGTGCATTAGAGATACGTTGTAGAAAAGTATGTTTATTGTTTTATTTTATATTTGAGTGGTAACCTATAGCTGAAGGTTACTTTAAATGATTTCCTCTAAACCCGCGTCCTTTTTCTTTAAGCGTTCTCTGGAAACGGTGTAAAAGTCTCCCATTTTTATCTGCAATTCTTTGCTTTTAATCCATAGTGTTTGTGGTCTGTTCCGACTTTCCTCAGGCACCTGTTTTTATGAAGGGTGCAGTGGTTGATGCTGACCGACAGGGGGCTGGCCAGACCCGCGTTTTAACAGCGCGACTGGTGAAGCGCGTGCGTCCGCGCGTGCACGCCAGGGGTCCTTGAAGTGGCGGGGCCCGTGCACGCTTTTCTGGAACAACAGATGTTGCCTTTATGTGTCGCTCGAACATACATATATTTGTAGTGTTTACGTAGGGAATGTGTCATGATCTGATATGGGTGTTTGCTTGGTGTCCCTCGGAATCAGTGGTTAAATTGATACATAATAATTTAACTTGAAGAGAAGATGCAAAACAGGGCTTTGTTACAGTCTTTTGTTTGTTTTGCTTGAATTATCCTCACTTTTTTTTTTTTTTTTTTTTTTACTTTCTCACAGTCTGAAACACGCCTGATGTTTTTGCTTATGGTTATGTTTCTTATGTGAACGCAATTTAGTGTTTCATGTCAGTTATATTTTCTTTTCTTTTGTTTTTTTAGTAACTTAAATCATTGAGGTTTGTATACAATTCTATGGTTATGTTACTTAAAACACATACACACAAAGAATGTATGTATAGATGCTATTGCTTGAACTATGATGCCCCCCCTCTTGTAGGCTGCTATACTTTCTAAATAACTAAACTTAAATGAGTAAATTCCCTATATCAAGTTAATAAATAACTATTCATGAGGATTTAATCAAGTGTTTTCCCTCTGACACATACAAATCCAGTAGTTTATAATCAGAACCAATAACACACTTCAATATCTTAAGCTATTTTTCTATTTTATTTCATTTATTTGTCAGGATCCATGTACAGAAAATATTAGAGTTCAGATTAAATATGTGCCCTGTGTTAGATTTTATATTAAACCTTAGAAACTGCATATATTTCAGTTTTGCAAGACACTTCCCTGGCAGTTTCACAACACACCCTTAACACCATTATTTTTTTTCTTCTCCCAGAACACTTGGATCAAAACAGAATGGTTATATAAGACGCATCTTCTGTTGGATTTGAATCCATCAGCTCACTGCTCTGGAATCGCAGGTATCCTCCAAAGCACTCCCAACTTGGACGCGCACATCCTCCTGGATTGTCATATTTCCCACGGACACTGGAAGGCATCAGCAGCCCGGCGTTGGGAAAAAAAAAAACGGGGGAGCGGAGATGGAGATGGAGGTGGGAGGGGCTTGGCATGGCTGACGTCAGCGGCTGTGTGGAGGAGTATAGGCTGTGCTGTCAGCCCAGTGTCAGTCTGATGAAGATTGGCATGCAGGTAAGCTGTCATTCATTTTCAATGTCAGTGCATGGGAACAGGGCTTTACCACTTCAGCGTCCTTTTTTCCCCTTTTCCCCCCCTTCATTACAAAAGGCAGGACATTATTCATACAGGCAGACAGCCAGCCAGGCCAGAGAGAGAGAGGGAGAGAGAGAGAGAGAGAGAGAGAGAGGGAGAGAGGGAGGGAAAGACAGACACACACAGAGAGAGGGAGAGAGAGAGAGAGAGGGAGGGAGAGGAAGAGAGAGAGAGAGAGAGAGAGAGGGAGGGGGGACGCAGTGGAGGGGGAGAAAAAAGAGAGAGGGAAAGGAGAGGAGATGCATTTTTGTGCTGGACTGACTAGTGGATTTTTATCCCTTTTTGCTTGATGCAGCGTTTGGATTGTAAAAAAAAAAATGATAATAATATATATGTGTCTTGGTAATGTTTACGTTGCAACTCGTCTATCGTAGGAGTGCATTGTTTTGTTTGTCTCCGCGGTTGCATTTGTGCAGAATGCATGAATTTAGTGACCGACAGTAGTAGTGGTGGTGTTGGTGGTGGAGGAGGAAGAGCGCACAGGGTCTAAGCGGCGTTTATTTGCACGTCTGTTTGTCAGTTTTACACCAAAATGTCACATCGCATCCTGAATGATGTGTTATTCTGTAGCGCGATAGATTCCGACTGTGCTGTCTTTTTCATGCCTGTGCACTTTTCCCCCCCTCTTTCTCTAATGTTGAACTTATGTGTTTGGTTGTAGTTTGCGCAAAAAAAAAAAAAAAAAAAAAAAAGGAAAGGAAGGTAAAGATGTAGCAGAGGTGTGTGTTTTTCCCTTGAAAACCAACCTGAGATTAATTCACATGTTTGTTGTTGTTTTTTTTTTAATAATAAATTACATTCTAGACAGTAGTGCTTGTGTTAAATATGCAGTTTGCAGTAAAAAAAAAAAAACAAAAAAAAAAACTTAATTTAATCTACTTGTGTAATATGAGAAAAAAGTGTGAATTTTCTACACCAGAATGCTGTTTTTAATTTATATTTGCTCATTTATTTTGTTTTTTTAATATCAATAATACAAGGGTAACATGAAGCTGCAAAAAAACTTGTTATTCCCACTTAAAAAGGCATAGAAATGAGTCTCAGCCTTCCTGTATTTTCTCTTTGATTGCAGTTACTGATGTAAAAGCTATCTTCATCTCAGCCAGGTCTAATGTTTACCCTCAGCCTCTACCCTGCCCTGCAAAAAAAAAAAAAAAAAAAACTCCATAGACCGAACACTGGCCTTCTTTGTGTGCCACTCACCACTTTCTATTTCAGATGACTGGTTTATTCCACAATTGACTATTTCACTCATAGGAGACGTTTGACTGGCACAAAATGCCGTCAGTGTGATTTGACGGAGCGTGTGTCTCCCGTAAAACACTGTGGCTTCTGTCGGGTTTTGATTTTAATGATGTTGCAATTACAAGGGTGCGTGTTTTCAGGTGGTTTGCAGTGTTTTTGGTAGTTCTGAGTCAGTTCATCTGTTCAACCACTGTCATCTGGATTTACGTCCCTATAAACACCAGTGCGACCCCCTGTTCATACCTGCACACAGATATCAGACCGCCACTAAATCTGAACAGAAAAGTTACACTGCAAATACTTTAATTACTTTTCCACTCTCTTTTTTTTTTTTTTTTGCTATCGTAAATCAATTTTAAGACGCTATTAACGCGTATTGTTAAGTCTGCAGCACAGTTGAAGCTCCTCTCCAGCAGCTAAGACTACAGCCAGGGTAATGGGGAGTACATTAGCTTAATTAAATATGCCTGAACCATTTGTTTACTAATCATCTGCTTCCCTGAGAAATCACAATGGCGATTTAGGCCACTTTAGCTCCCTCCGTCAGACACATTCGGCAGGTGCAGAGAACTGAGCATAAAATCCCACGAGGAGCTAAACTTGCACCCCCTCTGAAAGTGAATGCGAAGGCTTTGAAAGACACTGTTGTTGTTGCTGTGAGCTGCTGTTGAAAGACCAAAAGAAGGCCTGTTACCTTTTACACTATTCAAATGATTGTGTACCTTTTGTCAGCGTCTCAAAGTGGATGATTCAGCCGGGAATAAATCTCAACAGGGCTCAGACACACATTCAGACACATGTTAGGCTTACCGTGAGTCGAAACGCATCACCAACAATCACCCTTAGTGATGTTTGTTCTTTGTTGTGATGTACCCCACGCGGCTCTACATATTGTCAGATAGGGATAATGCTAATTTAGTTTATCCCCAAACCCTGCTGAGATCTTAATTGATGATTTGTGTCATTGGACAAGCAGCCAGGAGGCATATTTGAGACTGCGAAATACTCCGCCACTATTTGCATATTTCCATTCCTACTATATGGGTAAATTACATGATGAGGTTTGATGCTGTGCATTCCTGCAGCTTTTGGGGGATAATCACTGATAAAGCGATTCAGTCACACTAAATGAAGGAAGTAAACAGAGCGCGGAGAGCATATGTTACAAACCAATTTAAGCATTTTATATTTGGCCATAAAACAATTGAGGAAATTAAACCGCACGCAAATGTCTTGTCATTTCCTTCGCCTTTGATTCTAATTCAGCCCTGCGTGGTGCCAAAGAAACCAATACGTCATTTTTGCTGACAAGATTTTTTAATTCTCTCGGATTTGTAAGACTAATAGGACTTTCTTTTTTTCCGAAGCTACTTTCTCTTTGCAGTCACATTGTGAGCTCTCTAATTGATCTTGACAGCCTCACGTTTTTTTTGTTTTTTTTTTAAATCAGGCTGGAAAATAAAGAGAGGGCGAGGACGTTAAGAATTATTCATAAGGCTTTAGTCTGCTGGGTATCCTCAGCGGAGTGCATCTAGGTCCTGTTCCGGGCCCGTGAGCAATGTGATGTAGGGTAGGTTTCTCATGTTCAATAGTGCAGCAATCCTTAAGACAGTTGTGTTGTGTTGCATGTTTTGGTCCCGTCTGGGCCCTCGCAGGTCATGCCCACTAAGCTCGCTTGATCCCTATTGCTCTCAAGAGGAGGCAGAGGCCTGTTTATACCGTCAGACAGCTCAGCTTAAGGACACCCCTTGCATGCTTACCCTTGCTCATTCCACAGCCAGTGCTGCGTTGGCATGGCTCTAAGTAAGCCACCAGGGAGCGAGGTCGGGGAGAGATGGATTGGCTTGATTTATGCTCCAAGAAGAGCAGCAGGCAAATTTAATGATCCTCCATACTGTCAACATCACGGAGCTTTGTTTTAGGAAGGACAGAGAGATGCCATGAAAATACAAGGCTGCAAATCCTGTGGACATCTTAAGCAAGTAATTATTTCTCACGGTAGCGTTATGTAAACTTTCAAAACTTTACACCTCATCGGAAAAAAAATCAATCACTGATCGTTTCCAGATCATATCGTAATTTACAGACGTGGGGAGGAACGTGAGGGTTTCAACACATTTGACGAATTGTAAAAACCTGATGTTGTTGTATTCCCACAGCTTTTATTGTTTCGCGGTTACACCAAGATCCTTTTTACTGATTGCACATTAGCTGTTTGTACAGAAATTGCGTGCAGGTGACATTACAGATAAATCCTTTTTTATAGATCTTCCCTAATGAGCATATGTTCAAAACACTTTGGGACAAATCCCGTCTTCAGTCGCCTCGCTACACACCATATGATTACAGCGGTATGTTCTCTTGATATGGCTTTACTTGTATTGTGTCTTTTGAAACGTCTTGTGCTGAATAAAAATACCTCCACACAGGAAAAATCCATTTAAATCCTCACTATGTTATTCAGTAATTGATTCGTCTTAGCACATCTGAATCAATTGGACCTGCAGACGGCAGTCCTTCGCCAAACTTTCATAAAAAGCTCCACTCCAGACAATGTGATGGTCCATAAAAAGGAACACCGCAGCATGGAAGAAGTCATACAAAGACTTGAGTCATTAGGTAATGATTTTAACATCAGTACTCTGATTGCATTCCTTTTTTTAGACAGAGGAAATGAAAAGTCAGCAGGGACACATTCCATAAACTAAGTCGAAGTCATGGCGTAGAAAGGACGAGGTCAATTCGGCTTTAGTTTTTCAGCAGCAGGATGCACATGCACACATATTCACACACAGGTACAGTGTTTATTGTGGGTGAAATGCATTTTAAAGATGTATAAGACGCATGTTTTCTTCCCCTTGCTAAGTCTTCATTTTTTCTTTTTCCCTTTTTGCTTTTGATGTCATTATTTTTGCACTAAAAACAATTAAAATGTATTATTTTTAGACATCAATGGTTATTATTCAAGGATCAAGCACAAAATCAAATTAGTAACAGCTTATTATATATTCTGCATTTAAAGACCTTTAACAAGACTCTGAACCTCATTGTGCCTTTGCTTCTTATCTCTGGTGGAATGTAGATAATCCTAATAAATTAGTAGAGCTTCACACAGAGAAATATGAAGCCTCCCAGTAAATCCTGAATTTATTATATTTGAGAGTCCTGGTAACAGCTGAGCTCGGTGAGGTTCAAAATATTTGATTTGAATTCAACAGCAGATCATAGCAGAGAAAATCCCCACCAAGCACAGTGTGGCTGCATATTTGTGCTTCACTCGAATATGAATAAATGTATGGGACAAAAAGGATGTAGCAGCTACTGAGAATCTCCCACGAAGTAATGCACTTTAAAACTTAGTCAAGAGCTGTCACAGTAACCGCGAGTGAAACGTCATTAGTACTTTTGGTCTCCACGCCATATATCGTTTTTAAAACACGTGTCTGTACCAAATTGCATTTTATGTAAAGAGCAAACTCCAATCAAGTCTCAGTACATTTTAAGATGAAGATAAAACATGCAGGGTAGAAGAAGAAAAGTAAAAAGTACAGGGTCCCTGCCGCCCCCATTGGCCCCGCAGAAGCATGTTTTTGGTTGGAACTGAGCATTTTCGGCTAATTAAATTAGTTTGGGCATCCAATAGTGGCCTCTTCTATTGGAAAAATGCAAAAAATACACCCCTCAAAACATTAAAATATATGTTCATACAGCAGTTGATTTTATTCCTATGTTTCTTCCCATTAGTCTGTTGCTGCAGAGGCATTTTTTTTGCTCGTTATTTGGCTAAAACTTGGCATTTTTGGTAATTAAATTGGTTTGGTTGACTATTGTTTGCCTGTTCTAATGGAAAAACTCCAAAATGCATACCTTTAAAAACATGCAGCAGTTGACTATTTAAAGCAAAGACTCTCAGTATACTTTAGAATTATGATTAAAGGTGCATCAGGCTGAATAAAACTAAAATTAAGTTAAAATAGTGGCTGCCGCAGAGGCTTTTTTTATGGGATGAAAACTTAACATTTTTGCTAATTAAATAGTTTGAACATTTTTAGCATCTTCTATTAGAAAAAACTCAAATACATACATTAGAACATGTTAAAAGTACATGTTCATACAGCGGTTGATTGTATTTATAGTGCACAGTCCCAGTACACTTTAAAATGAAGATTAAACATGCATTAGGTAGAAGAGAACTAAAATTAAACAACTATATGTTTCTTCCCATTAGTCTGTTGCTGCAGAGGCATTTTTTTGGTCGTCATTTGACTAAAACTTGGCATTTTTGGTAATTAAATTGGTTTGGTTGACTATCGTTAGCCTCTTCTAATGGAAAAATGATTAAAGGTGCATCAGGTTAAATAAAACTAAAATTAAACAACTATATGTTTTCCCCATTGGCCTATCAAAGTGGGTGCTGCAGAGGCTTTTTTGTTTTTGTTATTATGCAACAAAAACTTAGCATTTTTGCTAATTAAATAGTTTGGTTGAACATTCTTAGCATCTTCTATTAGAAAAAACGCCAAAATACATACTAAATGTACATGTATTTCAAGTGCAGACTCCTAATTCACTTTAAAATTAAGATTAAAAATGCATCAGGTTGAAGAAAACAACAATTTAACATCTATGTTTTCTCCATTGGCCTGTTGAAGACATGTTATTTGACTAAAAATTAGCATTTTTGCTAATTAAATTGGCTAATTAAATGTTAGCCTTTTCTATTATAAAAAAGTTATACATATGAAACTCAAAAATAAATAT
This sequence comes from Maxillicosta whitleyi, assembly GCA_029822895.1. Lineage (NCBI taxonomy): Eukaryota > Metazoa > Chordata > Actinopteri > Perciformes > Neosebastidae > Maxillicosta > Maxillicosta whitleyi. The sequence continues at coordinate 1,035,498 of JAPSES010000044.1, read as the reverse complement.
TTCTCCTGCTTAGATGTTTACCCTTACTTTGATATTGAATGTCACATTTCGTGATTAATGGCTTAAATTTTGATGCTTAGTGATTCCCATTTATTTATTACTTTGATGTTGCATTAAAGAATGTAGCATTAAAAGTCTCCTTGTTTTTCATGAAGTGAATGTAGTCAGTTTTGTACATGCATAGTGTGTTTTTAATGTGTAATAGGGTCGGAGGGCTCCTGCTCCAAACTATCATACTGGTCAACCCTAAGATTATTACAACATGTAGAAAATAGCTGAAAGACACATGAAACAAACTGATGGATGCAAAGTGTAATTATAGTTTCACAAATAATAGAAACCTCTCACTTTTAAGTGGTTTGAAGTCTTTATTTTTCACGTGAGTGGAGAAGTTTTCATCTGTCTAAAGGTTAAAACAATTACTGTGCCTATAAAATGTTGAACTACAATAAAAAAAAAAAACCCAAACACTTGGAATCAAAGTTTTAATTTCAAAAAGATTTAATGAAAATGTGTGTTAGATGGCTGTTATGAGGGGAGGTGGTAATGAGCTTTCAGGAGCGACTGTGACAAATTTGGCAAAATAGGTTTTATTTCACTTTATTTGCACGTCTTATTTTATCAGTTTTTTTTTTTTTTTTGTCCTTTCCTCAAACGTCCCTCCGTTCTGCAGGTACTGTACCAGCTGTTTTGTTGCGCTGCAGTGCTGTTGGCAGCAGGAAAGCTGTTGTTCCCCCTCCCTGAGTCACAGTAACTTTTATAGCCAAGTTGAAGACGAACATAAAATGTTACAGCTAAGAACAGTTTGTCAGAAAATATTTTCGTGAACATTTAGGAAACCTCTTATTTATTTATTTATTTTAAAGTGGCTTGAAGTTTAGCCTCCTGAAATCGACTCTACATTACACTTACACCTCTATTAATATACAGATTAGCTCCAGAGACTCATAGTAACGTGTGAAAAGGATGCAGTTGAGATGAAAAATTGTCCTCTTTGAAGATACTGTTGCCTTTTAAAAAAAACACCCTATTTGATTATTGGCAGAGCGGCCCATTGAAGCCTGAATAAAAATGCAGCAATGCTAAAGTTGTGACCTCTAAAAGGCTATTTACTTGAGCTGGCTTCCATTTTTCAGACTCCTCTCTGAAGATATTATTCAAGTGTGTTGCTCTTTCTGCCACTCATCTCATCTGAATGTTTCAGCCTATTGCACTCCAGGACACCATTGATCTGAAGGACAATATTTTCCCTCCATCTATAGCACCTCCTTCATTCCAACATTACGCTCTGGAAGGGAAAAAAAAAAAAAAAAAGCATCTTTCTCTTCAAACCCATTTGTGTACCTTGCTGTTAATCTTCGAGTGGTCTTCGCAGATGCGTTATGAAACACTTGTTAGAAGCTCTTGGCTGAAACAGCAGCTTATCAACAGACTTTAGTAAAAGCATTGTACAGTGGCAAGGGCAAAATAATTTGCCTTAATGCATTTTAGTGATCGCTCTTATTAGCTGCAAATGACTTCCTTTATGCAGTCCTGTCCCTCCTATAAAAGTGCCATGATTTTATGGCAGCGGGGGGTTCAGGCGAAGTGCATTTCATTTTCCCTGAGAAGGCTACATCTTTCACAGTATTTCATATGACACACGCTCTTAAAATATTAAAGGAGTACTATACAGTTTTACTCTTGTATTATATTTCATTAAGGCTTTTGGCAACCTGCGAGCTTTAGTGCTGCTGGATTTTGAAGGCTCATAACAGCAGATTTGAGTGCCTAAAGGATCCGAATGCCCCCGACTGTGCACTGAAACACAAGGTCCCATGTTACTTTGGATTTAACTGCTAGCTTTTAGCTCCGGCGTAGCTAATGCTACACTGTACGGCGCGTCACACGAAAACTGTGTAATGTAAATACAACAACAAAATAGTGTGTTGTATCCCCAATTCAGGCTTATTTTAAAATGATTTTAAGTGATTTACATGATTTCGTTTTGAATTAAATTACACCAGATGCGCTGTGCGTGCAACGCTTCACCAGCAAAGTATAACTCTTGCAAAACACGCGTGGTTTGATTATTTGTCACAACAAATTACAGCATGTCTGTAACATTTTCCATGCTTTTATTTCATGGAGTACATTTTCAAAGTCATCTCAGTGTAATTTAAATGTAGTGTTGTCAAAGTATAAAGCAGAGCCACATCTAAAAATGTCCTTAAAATGTCTTTTGAAAGTGGGGAATGCATTTTAGATGGAGTAAGTGCTTGAGTTTTGCAAATGAAAAGAAATTAGCTTTGGTTATGAAAGAAGAAGAAAAAAAAAAAGCATATATATATATTTTTTTTTTTCTCAGGCTAGTGTCCCATTTTTGCACACTGATTACAAAGTAAGAAGGTCTCGGATCCTCCTGGGAGTCGACACTCTCAATTTCAACCAGGATCCATGACATGACTTACAGTCTGATAAACATATTTGCGAAAATGTAATTTCTTCAGAGTCTCGGCGTGATTATACCGAGCATCAGCTGTCTGGGTGAAACACGGGGAAAGCGTTGCTCTGCGGTTGTATTCATTGTCCTTGCTTCATCCTCTCCTCACTTCATTACATTCAGAACATTATGACTTTGCTGAGAGTGTGAAGGGAAAAGCGTCTGACATGAACCTGCAGTTTAAAGCGACAGTATCGGTCCGCGTCCATATTCATCATTTGTTCTTTTATATCGAGCTTTGAAACCGTCACAGCGCCGACACCTACATGACGAGATCCGCTCCAAGAAAATGTTCTGTTTCGTGCTGATGTTTGGTGTGAATCTGAAAATCTGGCAGCGCTTTTAAAAGTCATTGGGCATTGTTTGTCGGAGTCGTCTTCTGGACAACACCGAGCTTTGTTGACTAGTATCAGACCGCCCGAGTATCATGTTTGGCCTGGAGCTGAGACTCTGCAAGTAATCATGAGTCAACTCCGGCAGTCCGAGGGGTGGGGGGGACGTAGGACTGAGTAATGGGTGACAGAGGTTTCCGGATGAGTGTGAAGATGACGTGTTCACTCCTGAGTCAGTCAAATGTGGTTTTAGTTAGAGGTTAGGTAGACAAACCTCCTCCAGACACGATCCATTTATAGTTACGCACTCAGGCTGAATATGTAAATGTAAATGACTGCATTTGTGTGTTTATAGAACTCCATTTGCTCTATTCATTAATTACATTCCATTTTCTTTCCTCTATTTTTTTTTAACTTTGCGCTACGGTGAATTAAAGTTTCCATGTCATCCGAAGTACCTAAGAGCAGCCGTGAAGCGCGTTTTGTTCCAGAAAGCACGCTGACTTATTAAACCCTCTTAAACTCTGCTTCCAGGCTGCCACATTCCAACACATAAAACTTTGATTTATTGCGAAATTCGGGCCAAAACAGTTACAGAAAAATTAAATTACTGCCGAGTCTCTGTTCCTGTGATTGGCGGTGGCAGGCACATAATTTGTCAAAGAAAGCTGTGCTGTGTTAAGTATGTTTGTACAGTGGTGCGGGCTAACCGCACACCCCGCTCTGATTTTAGAAGTGGTAATATTTAATGACTCTACAACATGCGTCTGATTTGCGAGTGCCTGACTCTCCCGAGCACCACTCCTTTTCGTGTTACTGTCCTTTCTGATTTGCTGCCGCCGACGAGACCCAAGGCATCGAGTCATGTTGCCTTTCAAGTCAGAATGTAAACATGTCAGATTTCTGGAGTGTGTGAAGAGTCTCGGGGAGTGAGCGTACAATTATCATAACAGACACATGGCTGTAAACGAATCTAAGGAGAGGAGCAGTTTACGGCAGCAGCTGCATGGTAGATGTATCAAGAAGTGCATGTCAGAGTCTGTCACAGCTTTATTTTTACTGCTTAAACACTCACTGGCGCTCATACATTATACAAACTCGCCCCCCCCCCCCCCCAAAAAAAAATATAACAAGACATATCTGTGTTAGTGTATGCTTAATCAAAACAATATTCCAAGTACATAATCTGGGGATGCAGACATGATTCCACATGTTAATTGCAGCACTGTGAAGTGAATGGAGAGGAAAAAAAAAAAAAAAAAAAAGCAGCCCAAACCCCTTTTTCTTATTCGTATCGAGAATTCTTTCCACTACAAAGAATAATTACTTTTCCCAACTCCTGCGCCATAATTGGTTACCACTCTTTTATCTTATCTATGTGCGCATAATTATCACAGTCATCATATTAGATTATTTCATGCATAATAAATGAACTCAAACTGTGTGTGGGGTAATTAGCATGTTAGGATATGTGCCACGATAAGAGGTTTGCTCTTGCACAGATATTGTTCAAGACGTTCCTGAAAAGTGAGGAATGCAAAAAGGCATTTAGTCGTTTAAAGAAGTGCTTTAACATTTAACGACACTGTAGTGTGTCTTTGAGAAATAGTGGCGTTTCTGTCAATTTTTTTGTAATTTTTTTTTTTTTTTTTTGCCATATTTTGTGCAGTCTGAGCCAAAATAAGACACGCGAGTATAATGGAGACTATTGTGAAAGACAGATCAGTGTGGTGCTTGACTTTGTCAGCTGTCTGCTACATAGATCTCGGCCAATTCATATGACAGATGTTCTACACTTCACTCCAGTTTTGATCGGCTTATGTTGATATAAAAGGCCAAATGTTCTCTAAAAAATAGTGTCACCACAGACCATACATACACAGACCAACAATCATCCACTGTCACATTCAGACCTGTCAGTGGTTTAGATCAG
>JAPSES010000044.1:999131-1020553 GCA_029822895.1 Maxillicosta whitleyi | reverse complement strand
CGCCCCCCCCCCGGGGCCGACGTAAAGATTTCCCTCTGTTCTTTCATGTAGGTTGGAGTTCTTCCTTAAGGAAACTAAAAGCCTCATCTCTGTTTGTGTTTGAGGAGCTGCTTCCTCTTTTACGCCACAGGCCGGGCTTCTTTTTTTCTTATGAAACGCAGTTCAACATGTTTCCTTATTATATAGAATATGCACATACCGATAATTAAAGATTAAATGTAAAGTTTGTTGAGTAACACAACGCACTCCTAGGACCAAAAAACCTGTGAAAATGTCACCCCGTCCTGACCTATATTTGTAGTCGCAGCTCGCAGGAAGATCGGTGCAATAATGACTCTGATGGTTTTGTCTTGGAGCAGAAAAATAGATGAAAGAACCAAAGTAAGAGGCTAATTTTTCATATTGCCTTCCACCTTGCTCTGTAATTTCCCCGTTTCATCACGGGGGCCATAACTGTGCCATAAGGGCTGATAAATTTCACTCCCGTGCAATGCACATCAATTTACTTCATTATTATTCTTCAGATTTTAACGTCATTTTCGTGGTAATGGGGAGGGATTTCTCAAAGTATTGTCAGATGAGAAACATCAGCCATGAAAAAAAAAAAAAAAAAAAAAACTCCCCCAGATAAGCAGATTTCATATGGGACTAATGAATTATGTTCAAACTAAATGCAAATCTAAAGCTGGGATTTCACACGTGCAGACCTAACCTTAACCTTCAGACTTTTTTTGTTTGGATTTACGTTGTTTTTATGGAGTTGTAAAGGTGCGGTTCTGCACAGATACATCTGCAGTGTGTCTTACATCAGACATTCTTTAATATTCTGGAGGCTGATGCCTACGGGTCATTAATCTGCACTTTACCTCCTTTATGGATCTGCAAATGCATGTATTACATATAGATAAGCAAGTCATGAGCGTAGTATTGTGATGCACTAATGATAATGGACTTAAATCCTGTTTCTTAAAAGTTCCTCCTATTTTTTATTTCAGCGTTTTAATTAATTAATTAATTAATTAATTAATTTTATTTTTTCAAAAATGCTGAGAAACGCAACAAATATATAAGTAAAAATGTTGTAATGTGTTCACAAATTCAACTTATAACTATACAACACATGAACTATATCAGTATATATTAATATAACATGTATATGTTTGTATCAATTATTAATTATCGCTGTCAGGTGGAAACCTCATAAGTCCATTTATGTTTTTGTTTTTTTTGTCATAAAATGATTCTATTGGTCAGTTTCCACATTGACCTGATGGTTTTTAGAAATATATATTACTCTTAACTCCATTGATTTTTATTTATAATATACATTTCCAGTTTCCTGAAAAATAACTATTTTGGACATACGAGGTTTCCACCCAACAGTGACAATATAATTTCCTACATATGTGCTCAATATAAACTCATAATATGTAATTTGCCATACTTTATAATTATATAATCTATACTATATATGACTATCTCACTTCTGCTTTTATATATAGCCTACAAACTACATTAGTTTACATAAATTCAGTATATACATATATTAGTCATGCCATCTCCACTACGCTCCATCCCACTGATGTACAAGTAGAATGGGGCTGTAGTTAGATTTACATTTTATTTTATTTTATTTTTGAGTTTTCAATACTTTTGGAGTCATTTCAAGTGAAAATTATCAGCTGTATAAACAAATGTATTGTTTTACAAAGAGGTGATTTAGAATTTTCTCACAAAAACACTTCAAAACATGCTAACACGTATCATTATAGGTGTCTTTTCTCCTGTTTTTGTGAGAAAATTCTAAATCAGCTCTTTGTAAAACAATAGTTGCTGTTCACCCAATATCTGAAATCTACTGTAACTCAAATGAATTGGAGAAAGACGGTGTCCAGTTACTTGACCCTTTCCTTCATGCGCTCCTTGTATACAGTCGTAGTCTTCCAGTCATGGTAAGAACCAGAACGTCTCGTCTTTAGCCCCAAATCCAGCGGCTCTTGTGTCCGACGCTTCGACAGCCGGCCGGCCTCCTGGACCAACACGTCTAGTTTCCTCTAGAGCTGGAGAAAGGATACTGTTTCCACCAAAATCTGTGAAATCTACCCCGGCCCAGGGTCACTGACTGCGCCGTTAATGGATTTCGCTGTGTCAAAATATGTGTCTTAAGTCATTTAATTTGGGGTCGATCATTGTATTTTGTTAGAAAAGATCAAAAATATCAGCCACTGGGGTGACATAATTTAACCTCTTCTTATTTTTCAACATTTTTCAATACTGAAGTTGCTAAAACTACTTCAATTTATCATTTTAACTCTATAGCAAAGTAAATTCTATACATGCTTTTTTTTCCCAAGTTCAATTTAAAACTATGGTGTATTCAGACTTATATGAAAGTTGTTTTTTTTTTTTTAACCTTGGAAGACCTACAACTATTTTTGTGGTTACTTTCAATGTTTTTTTTTCTACATTTAATCTTTTCTAATTAATTTACCATTATTTATTATAATACTAACCTTTGCATTTAGCATTTTTCAGCGAAAATAAGCTATTTTCCTGTCTATAATGTCAATGTTCATCAAAGTTAACAGTAAATTCAAAGGTTGTTACATCAAAAACAGACAAAACTAAAGAAAAGGGGACTTTTTTTTCAGCAAAATAAGCTATTAATTGAGAAGAAATAAGTGTCTACACCCACAGTTATTTATCAAATTAACACAGCCTCTGAACATCCTAACCCTATGACCATAAAAAGCTGAGAAACTGCATTTTACCTGCAATTTTTACACAACTATTCATAGGATTAATGGTTAAAAAATTCATATTTTTACATCGGTAGATGCTTTTTGTAACCGGTGATGGTTTAGGTGTTTTTAAGGTTAAACAACCCCCCCCAAAAAACATTGTATTCTTTATCCACAAACAAACATAAGTCATATCTATCGTAAAAACCAACACGACCGATGCTTCAGATTCAAGGTTTGTCGAAGTCCACCTTAAAAGTCAGATCCTGGTATTTGCTTCTGCGTAAGTGAAACTGCATATGAAGTCCCAGGGCCTGAAGGGGTTTGAGAAACAAGGTTCAGATGATACACACCGTGCACTAGCTGGCGACTTAATTTACTTTTATTGCATTTGGGAAGTTGGGCTCAAATATAATAGATGTCCTGGAAAGTGAGAAACATGTAACGCAGAAAATCACACAACATTCAAAGGTAGTTGCACGAGTAAAGTGAGCTCAGACCGTAACGAGTTTAAACTGTAAATTCATCATATATTTATACGCAGGATCTTTGTGTCGTCTGAGTTAATTCAAAGTAACTCTGTGTAAATGAGCACTTTCAAGCATCACATATGTCAATACAAAGCACTTTTTTGTTTCCTGTACCTTTATTCTCTTTTAATCTGCGATTCTTTTTCACATCATTAGCCTCCATTTGGATAATCTCTCTTTATCCCACTAGTCTGCTGATTCTTTTTTTTTTCCTACCCCCCCTCCGCCACCACCACCACCAACCCCTCCTCTTGATACAGCTCGATTCATTAAATAGAGGAATCCACTAGTGACACTAAGGATTGGAAGTTCTTTTTTCCGAGTCCTTACCGAAAACACCCAGACTAGAGGAAATTAGTTTGCTCAATCCGTCCTGACTCATCACGACGTGGGTATTTTTAGCAGTGGATTCCTGTTTGGCTTTTTCCCTCCACTGTTCACGAGGGGCTATCATGTTCTGCGAGACGGGGAGGAATAATCGATGTTAGATATCAGCCAGGAGTCGATTTGTAGGAGCTTGTGTCGCGGCAAAAAGTTGCACATAATGGGAGTGGAGTGGAGGCGGAGTGCTGCTGTGTTTTGTTGTGTGTTTTGTCTGGCACAGCTGCCCGTCTGTATCAGCTGCATGCTTGTTAAATGTTGGGCTTAAACCCTCGGTGACGCCATCCAGGCTCTGGTTTCTCTTGTGGGAGTACCTGCCATTGTCATCTTGAGCCTTTGTAATTCCCCTGGAACTCTGCAGATGTTAGCATCAAATGGTTAAAGTTTGGCCACTCCACTAACACTCAGCTTACACTGTTTTTACACTAAAAATGCACATGGGTATCTGTTTTTTTTTGTTTTTTTATTTTAATTGAATCGACTCTTTTCACACCGCTTGGCTTTTGGGGTTTGTTTCGTCACTTTCAGTATCTCAAATCGCCAGGTTTCAGAAAATGTCCAGGACTGCTCACATTTAATTTCCTTCATACTTTCAGAAAATAACCTTATTTATCGCCGAAATCAAATTTTAGCCTTGTTTCTTCTGTACTTTTTGACATATCGGGGCATTAACCCATAAAAGTTTTTTTTATCTTTAAACCAAGAAATGCATGCATCTGTCATGAGTATTTCAACACTTATAACTCATCGAACTTCCTGTCTCTTTGTGAAACATTAATTTTTGTTGTAAAATCATCATCACAGACGATTTTCAAACTCCAAACGTCTCAAAATCTAATTGTATCATAAGGCTGAAGTTTTCTGCTGTGTTTACCTGGACTAATAATACTATTCTCTGGAGGTACAAAGCCAATTGGAGCTGGTCGTCTGGGGTTTGTTTCGTCACTTTCAGTATCTCAAATCGCCAGGTTTCAGAAAATGTCCAGGACTGCTCACATTTAATTTCCTTCATACTATCACAAAATAACCTTATTTATCGCCGAAATAAAATTTTAGCCTTGTTTCTTCTGTACTTTTTGACATATCGGGGCATTAACCCATAAAAGACCCAAAACTATCCATTGATGTAAAATGCTTAAGAACTATTGATCCACTAATCCCGTTGATGCATGTAAATAATTTGTGTAAAAATAGTTATTCCTCTTTTCATGGTCATCACATATGACCCATTTGGATGTTCAGTCAGAGACTCCATAGTTACCGTGGAAACACCTTCTACATCTTCTACAACATCGATTCATCAGTAAAACCCATAAAGTTTGATAAAAAATGCAGTGGATGGATGCATTTTTTTTTTTTTTTTATGTTCAGTTAATGACAAAAAGTCACTTTAATCTAAAGTTTTCTCTGTTTCTGATATAATAACCACCAACTTTAATTTGAGTTTTTAGGAACATTTACATGATCAGTAAATTAAATATAAGAAAATACTTGATTTTCACTGAAAAAAACCCCCACAAAATAAAAACGATATTACAATAAATGGTGATAAATCACTTAAGAAAGGTTAAATGTAAAGTAGCGCTGGATCTTTTATGGCTTTAAAATAGACCGTTATACTGATTCTACTGTAAATACTAACTATTTATGACAGATGCATGAGATTTTCAGTTGTTCTGATGCTGAAATAAGAAGAAAGTAAGAGGAAAATGTAAAATATGAACCATAGTTGTGTATTTGCTAAATTACACTCAGCTATAAGTTAAAGAAAAATGCAATTTGTTGTTTTTAGAGTGATTTTAAGCTTATTCTCTTTACAATTATTGTATATGTCAAATGCACATTATTCACTTTAGTCACTGGAAAGGACATTTCTACATCAAAACATGTTTAAAATCTAATATTTTTATCTTTATACCATGAATTTCATGCTTCTTGTATTCCTGGTAAGCCCCATACATTTTTTACACTTGCATCGTCATTAGTTTTTGATATATTAGGACTTTAAACGTGGACTTATACTCTGACTTTACTTTAAAAAAACAACTATTCACGATAGATGCATGAGATCTGAATTCAATGCTTCTTGTTTTCCTTATGAACACCATAAAAATGTTTAGCCTTGTACTGTCATTGGTTTTTTTTGAGAAAAGGATTTTAAAAAAATACGCTGTTGCACTAATTTTACTGATTTTATAACTTCTTGATAGATGCATAACATTTTCAGGATTTTTTTTGTCATGTAGACGATGTCTTTAACACATGGAAAAGAAGATCCACTGTTACATATTTGCCAAATGACGTAAAAATAAAATTTTTTTGTTGACAATACAGTTTTATCCCGGTGTGTCCACTTTGAACCACATCACATCTGTCAAATTTTGGTATTTATTTTGTCGTGTTGTAGCACTAGACCGACTATGGTACATTAAATATTCCAAAAATCAGTTTACAACCTCATGTTTGACCAAGTCTACCATTAAAACTGTTCCATCATTAGAACGTTTGAATCGGTACATGCACAAAATGTGTAGTTTTTATCTTTAAACCAAGAAATGCATGCATCTGTCATAAGTATTTCAACAGTAATAACTCATTGAACTTCCTGTCTCTTTGTGAAACGTTAATTTTTGTTGTAAAATCATCATCACGGACAATTTTCAAACTCCAAACGTCTCAAAATCTAATTGTATCATAAGGCTGAAGTTTTCTGCTGTGTTTACCTGGACTAATAATACTATTCTCTGGAGGTACAAAGCAAATTGGAGCTGGTCGTCTGGGGTTGAATTCACATGAACTGACCCAAATGTGCCCCAAAACAGGAAATGGAAAGATTCCCATCACATTTCCCATACATCAGGAGAAGCTGTCCCGCTTTGCTTCTTCTTCTGTGATATGAAGAATACAATCATCAGTGCAACTTGTAAACAAACACGGTCGCAGGAAAAATTATTAGACCGCTCTTGTTTTCTTCAATTTCTTCTTCATTTTAATGCCTGGTACAACTAAAGGTCCATTTGTTTGGATAAATATAATAATAACAACAAAAATAGCTCATAGGAGTAATAATTAATAATAATAATAATAATAATAATAATAATAATAATTTCAGAGCTGATATCTATCCATTTTCTGTGTTTTCTTGATAAAAACTAAAATCACTTCAGTTTTTACGTCAATATCTACGACAAAAACGGTGTTTTGAGACATCCTGTGTTTTCTTTTTTGTCTGTTTTAGTCACATGATACACACAGGAGTTAGTACTTGATTACATAACTATTGTTTTTGATGGTCTAATATTTTTTTTTCCACGACTGCATGTTGCCAAAAGACTGTAAACTGGCTGAATTGATCTCCTGAAATGCTTTTCAAACCAAACTCAAGGTGCTAGAGACGATTTCAATAACTCGTACTTGTTTTTCATAGTTTGACTGGACAGGATTCCCTTGAAAAAAGAGGTTCTTGGGGCGTTTTCAGACCAGGCATCCAGATCTGTGCTGTATCTAGATACACTCATACCTTTTCGCATAGATGTTGTTTTTCCAAGTGAGAACGAGTGGGTGTTACAGGGTCGAAACAGCGTATCCAACAAGCGTGGAAGTGACAAACCGAACCAGAATCACTTCAGTTCTTACATCAACATCTATGTCAGTTTACTGCCAAAAACAGTGCTTTTAGACATTCCATGTTTTCTTATCTTCCCGTTTTAGTCACATGATGCACAGGAGTTGGGACTGGATTGCATAACCACTGTTTTTGATGATTTTCGATGGTAATTAAATGGACGCTTTTCTACACCTTGGTTCTCAAAGCGCTTTACAAAGCCTCACATTCACACACACACTCATACACCAGTAGGAGGCTACTATGCTAATGTACAATGCTAATGTACCATGCAAGCCAGACCTACTGGGAGTAATTTAGGGTCCAGTGTCTTGCTCAGGGACACTTCGACATGTGGACAGTGGGAGCCCGGATTTGAACCGCCAACCCTTTGGCCATTGGACAACTACCACCTGAGCCACAGCCGCCCTGATGGTCTAATAATTTTTTCCACGAACTGTATATAAAGTCCACGCCTTCAGCACATGTGAAGAATAATGTTTACGCACTGATACCACACCAGTTACAACAAAAGTCAAACAAATACAAATCACGGTGCAGCTCTTCGGTGCCGTTTTCTCCCAGATGTTTTGCTCAGTGGGAAAGATTTACTAGGCCGTTAAATCCTTGCAGGCAGATCCACAGTCCACCTCAGGTTAGTTCATTCTTGGGACTGTACACCAATGTAACAAAACAAACCTCAGTGTCTAAATCGTCACTGTTAAAGGTGGCCAAGTGACCTGATATCCTGTTTGTCAGGAGAACAGAACTATTTCTGATTGTTGCACATCCTGCCGGTCACTGATCTGTGGCACATACAGCTGCCGGGCACAAAAACTTATTTAGTCTCTATTGTATGAGCCTGAAAACAATCACACTGTGTGCAGAGTTAATTTCCAATGCCAAGGAATGATTCTGAGGTGTGAGTTTGCCTCTGTGTGCGTGGGAGATTCCAGCGAGTTTTGGGCACACGAGCCAATCGCATTATTATGCAAAATTAATTATTTGCCTCCTTTTTATGTCCCCCTGAATCTTAGTGCAGTAAAAAACCTGCCTGCGTTTTATTGAAATGAAATTATGGCATAATGTCACTTTCGCTATTAGCACCGAGAGTCTGTGCATGCCAATTGATCCTGCTGTTGTCATAGCAACATGAACCACTAAACCTCTGCGCAGCTGTTGTTATGGAAGCCCTTGAACAGCTGGGGGGCTATAGCTGCAGAGGGATTGTGGGAAACGGGTCTTTTGGTCCTCCCTTCACACCTTGACCCCAAAACCCTCGCCAGTGAAAAGTGGAGGATTTGGGAATCTTAAAGATGTCCATCTGGAGTTTTTCCTCCACTTTCCAGACCTCTCCATATGATCAGAGAGAGAGTTTAGGCAAGAAGCTGTGAATATTCAATCATGTGTGTGTCTTCTCTAAACCTGTTATGCTGTGAATCCGAGCAGTGAAATCAAATGAGTCAAATGAGGCTATATTTTCTCCCTGGATTTGCCTGATGCATTGGAGCATATCCCATTATTGATATGAGCAAATGTTGTACACTGTGCTACAATAAAACACTCAACTTGCAAGACGCTTGACAACTTATCCAGGGACTAACACTCTCTGCTTCAATAATAAAGGAAAAACGCCACCCAAGAGCCAAGTTTGGCACTTCCTGTTACATTACATTTGGCGTTTACCGACTGTAGATCTGTGTTATCTGTGTTTTGTAAATGCGCCTTCACATGTGGAAGTCGCAACAAAAGCGACGGTGGTTTAGAGCTAAATTGCTGTTGTTACTATACTGCTGAAATTTTACATTTTTATCCAGCTTACAGGCTAGGCTATCTTTTTGTATCCAGGAACTGTGATAAAAGCGCTTAAATATCCTCTGAAAAAAAAATCTGTGATGTAGTTAAGAGTGAAATTGCTGCCAAAATGTAACATTTTTATCCACTTTATACAGTCAGTGGAAATAATTATTAGACCACCCCTTGTTTTCTTCAGTTTCTTGTTCATTTTAATGCTTGGTACATTTGTTTGGATGAATATAATGATAACAACAAAAACATCTCGTAATAGTTGAATTTCAGAGCTGATATCTATCCACTTTCCATGTTTTCTTGATAAAAACCCAAACCACTTCAGTTCTTACATCAATATCTATGTCATTATACTGACAAAAACAGTTCTTTTAGACGTTCCATGTTTTCTTTTCTGTCTGTTTTTAGTCACATGACACACACAGGAGTTAGGACTTCATTGTATCCATTATTTTTGATGACTTTTGATGGTCTGATAATTTTTTCCGTGATTGTAGGCTATAATTTCATGTGCCATTTTAAACTCCTGGTTGTTTCTTCCACACGTTCTTGACAATACAAACTTTTTAATCGTCAGACATTCTGATATTGAATTTCAACTAAAATAAAAGAGCCTCAGTTTTCTTATTAATATACTTGGATTTCATGATTTGTCCGATATCCAACCTATACAGAACACTTATTAGTAATTGGCAGAATTTTGGCTTGTATCATGTATTTATACATATGCATTTTTCATTATACTCATTATACTATACACATTTTTATTAGTTTGTAACAACACTTGAGTATGAAAGTGTCTAATTTTCATATAACTCAGTTACACAATCAGCCACATTCAGTCATTATTGTTTGATCAGAGCGTGCAATACAGCACACCAAACCATGATAAAAACATTTAAAAAAAAGAAAAGAGAATAACATTTTCTGATGTTTATCTATTTTGCATGGTTTTTGTCAAACCTCTGATGATGTAAAAACCCTGAAATTCATAAGAGTAGACTTCAATAGGACATGTCTTGCATGTTTTACAGAAATTGGTGTGTCTAAAACAGAAAAGTTGGTGTGATTTCTAGCTAAATTGTTGTTACCGTGCTGCCAAAATTGTATTCCATTACATTTGGCTGACACTTATCCAAAACGACTTACAAGGTACAGGCATATAGCGTAAAGGGCCTTGCTCTAGGACTCATCCGGGCGTTCAAACTGACAACCTTCGACACCAAAGTCATCAGTGTTAACCACTAAGCTATCCAGTCGATGTACATTATTATCCAGTTTATAGGCTATGACTTTGTATCATATTTTTAGCTTCTGGTTGTTTCATCCATAGTTTCTTAACAATACAAAGTTTTTGTTTATATATATATATTTTGAATCGTACTCAGCATATTTTTATTGATTCGTAAAAACATTTAACTATGAAAATTGTGGTGGTGCACATAAAAAAATAAAATACTCAACTTATCCGGGGACTAGCTGTCTCTGCTACAATAACAAAGTAAAAACACCACCCAAGAGCAAAGTTTCGGTGCCTCCTGTTGCATCACATTTGACATTTACCAACTGTAGTGCTGTATTTTCTGTGCTTCGTATATCTGCGTACCTGTGTAGACATGTGGAAGTTGCACCGAATGCGACGGTGGGCAGATTCAGGAATGCTAATGTTTCCTCTGTGGCTTTTGTGAGGAACATGGTGATTAGACCTCCAGCCCCCTGGGTGGAGCCCCTCGCTGCATCGGCTCCTGCTCTAATTTACTTTGACGTCAACAGGAAGGTCAGCGGGGTCCCACAGGGGTCATGGAGAGACTGTGAAAGGTGTGTGCGGCTGGCGAGGCTTTAGCGCAGAGACGCTCCTCTAAGCATCCCAGACTGGGGGCCGGAGGGATGACCGAAGGAGGAAGGGCCCTCGGAGCTTAGGGAGGGCTTCGGGAAGGATTACTGAGAGGCTAAAATGTTTTCTTTGTGGCTGAAAGAAACCTAAGAAATACTCTCACCCAAATCTCCCATGGTCTGAGGGGTTGTTTTGCAGGGAAACTCAAGCTACATCCTAAAGTCATTTCCGTTTACTTGGGATTTACGCTTGTCTTTAATATCATTAACAGGCCCGTTTTGTTTTTAGTTGTTTTTTCCCTACAGTTTTTGATAAGAATGAAACTTTGATTCAAGACACTTTGGTTTGATTTCCACTTAGTCGAAGTACATTGTGACAGAAATTAAAACTGTTTTGTGTTTGTGTCTTTTTGTATTGTGGATATTTAGCTGAAGAGGCTTTTTTTTTCTACTTTCACTTATACTTTATTAAAGTTTATTTGCGTCCATGGTGAAAGGGAAATCCCATTTCTAATTCACACACAATGAACTTGCACCTGAAATAACAATGGCCTTCGATTTCCGTGCATTTGTTGCCATTAGATGTTGTAGGTTTACAACTTAATCCTTGAAAGCCAAGACCAAACATATTTTGCTGTAAAATAACTGCAGAAACTCTAGTTATTGAGGAATTTGCCTATTTTTTGTCTCATGTGGCTCCATAATTTATGCAAACAGAGACATTTGACTGTTTGCGTTACTTTTAGCTGATAATATAACTCTTTTTGGAGACATGGTGGGCTATTTAAACATAAAGAAATACCCTGAAAAGCAGAGGCTTAGTAAAGATTATATTTAAAGGAAAAAAGGATCTGGAAGCAATGACTTTCTTCAGCGTTCACAACAGAAACATACAGTAATTTTTCATTCTAAATTTTGTAAAATGATCCATTTTCATACAAAATCTGGGCTATAAGAACCAGATGAAACATTTGGTTCTTCTCAATCAACAACATCTGATGCTGACTGATACGGAATTATTGAAATGCAAAATAAACGCAGGATCTTTGGAGGTTTGACCACAAAACAAATGCACTCTTTTAAAATGTCTCAAACCTTCAGTATCATTGAATGAGCACGAACATAGTCCTACCAATTCAGAAAACACACTTCAATGTACGTAGTTGTTCCTTCCATTGGTGAAATTACTTTTTATTTGCTAAAATATGCCAACATTTATCAACACCAATGGTTAATATGTGTATCCATACTATGTCTATACATTGGGGTTCTCTTCTGGATTTAATATGTTTACTAATATGACGATATAATGAAAATTCAACCTCACTAAATTTTTTTTTTTTTTACTGAGAGTATGAAACACGCCACACATGAGGGCAATAAAAACATAAAAAAACAGGAATTTTCTAATGTTTATCCATTCGGGGTTCGATAAAGCTTTTTATTTGTCACACCTCTGATGACGTAAACAACCTCAAATTCATACAATATGGCAAGTCTTGCGCGCTTTAAGAGAGGTCGGTGCGTCTAAAATACAGAAGTTTATGTAATTTACAGATAAGTCGTTGTCACTACACTGTCAAAACTCTACATTTTTTCCAGTTTATATGATTTCATGTCCCATTTTTAACTGCTGGACATTTCATCCATACTTTTCTTAACAATACAACATTTTTAATCATCAAAAATGCCGGCGTTGAATTTCAACCACAATAAAAGCATTCTTCCGATAACCAACCTATAAAGAACATTTATTAGGAATTGGGTGAATTTCTGTTTTTTATAATGTTTTTTTTTAGTAGTCCTCAGGTTACGACGTACCCGACTTACATTATTTTGACTTTATGACGCCAGAGTCTCGTCCGCTATTACTGTACATATGTACCATATAATGTAAGTACATTAAGTAAATTATCTTATTTTTTACTTTATGTTATTAATATGAAATATGGATAGTTATTTAGAGATTTAGGGGGTATTTAGGTTTACTAAAAGGTTAATTCTGACTTGTGCTGAAATTCGGGTTACGTCGACAGCATAGGAAGGGAACTTGTTCGTAACCCGAGGACTACCCGTAAATATTTTGCATTAGACTCAACATATTTCTATTAATTTACAAAAAAAAAAGTACTGGTACGTCTCCAAAATATCACAAAATGGTGTGTATACTATCTGAGTTATATAAAAACTATACAATCGACCATATTCAGTCTTTTTGTCCGATGAGAGCATGCACTGACAGACTTAAAAGAATGATAAAAACATTAAAAAAACAAAAAAGAGAATTTAATTTTCTGATGTTTATCCACTCTGGGTTGAATGAGGCGTGTTATTTGTCACACCTCTGCCGACGTAAACACCCTGAAGTTCATAAGAGCGGGATACAACACTACATTCCTCCTGTGTTTTAGAGACGTCCATGTGTCTAAAGTAGAGAAGTGTCGAGGCTCTTCCAGACGAAACTCCACTGCTTTCATTCCTATCCCCCTATCCACTCGGGGCCTCTGGTCGTACCTACCTACCACACACAGTAGTCCCCACTGAGCTGTGCAGCCCTGGATAAATACCATCCCTTCAGAGGCTCTGTGTTAGCAGATTGCTGGAGGTACGCGGCCTGCTGTGAGGCCCTACCACACTCCCACTGTTCTGGAGGAGCTTTAAGCGAAAGATCAGGTGTCCAGGCCTGAATGCTTGATTGAACTTAAATCTTTTGCATGTGCGCCATAACTCCTCTCCGGCACTGAGCTCCGTGTGGCTCAGACACGGCCAGCCAGCCGATCGCTCAAAGGAATTTGAGTCGCGCTGGCGTTCTGAACTCCGTGTTTTCACCCTTGTCATAGAAAATTCTAGTTGGGGGCATTTTGTACGCAGTAATGCAATAAGGCCGTAAAAAAAAATTCTTTATTAACCCGTAAAGACCCCAAACATCCATCAATGACCAAAAGAATCTGCCGATCTAAACTGTTTAAAACCTGTAGATCCATTAATTCTATCAATACAAGTAAATAATTGGTGTAAAATACAGTTTGTCATCTTTTCATGGTCAGATATGACCCATTTGGATGTTCAAAGGCTCCGTAGTTACCGTGGAAACATTGTGATCTTCTACAACATCGATTCACCAGTAAAACCCATGGATGGTTGGTTTGGTTTGTGTTTAGATAATGGTATATTTGACTGAAAAAGTCTTTCTCCACAGTTTTTTTTTTTTTTTTTACCTCAACTTTAATCTGAACTTTTATGAACATCTTCATAATCAGTACATTCAATGCAGGAAAATGCCTGATTTATACTGAATACAGAGGATATATGTTTTTAAAATAAATAAATAGTGAGAAATCTCTTAAAAAGGGTTCGATATAAAGCGAGGTTCATTTGAGAACTGACGTAAAAGTAGTGCTGGGTCTTTATGGGTTAAAGAAGTAGATGGCTGTATCTTGAGCTAACATCATTTCTAGCATATTTTTCACTGGTTAAATGCACAAAAGCTGCTTTTCACAGATGGTATCAATTCGAGTCACTTCAATTAAGAGTTTTTAACACTTTCATAAGGTGAGAAAACAGACCACCAGGTACCATCACTTCTATTTCTAGTATCACCGTAGAGCATGGGCGTCATAGTAGGGCAGGGGTCACATCTAGCCCAAAATAAAGTAAAGTGGGCCGGACCAGTAAAATAATGAGAAACGGTGATAAAACTGGAAAACATATTTGCACCTACAAACTATCCTTTAAAAATACGAATAGCATGAGAAAAACAAGTGCAATTTTAACAGTGTTATGTCTCCAATATTACAATAAAACAAAGAGGAAACATTTGCAGTTGCTTTTATTATGATGGTATTTTTCTAATCCAAGCCATTTGAGACCAAAGTTGGCTTTATATGGTCCCTGTTTGAGTACAATATACTTAGTTGTAATTTTATCTTTCATTAATTCATCCCACTGGCTGCATTGGACCATTTGGTGGGCCAGTTCTGGTCCCCAGGCCATATGTTTGACACCCCTGCCATATAGAATCCACAGACATGAGGTGGAATCACGCAGATCGTACTAGAATCTTTGCTGAATCAGTATGTATGTTACATCATGAAAAGTGTAGAAGTAACGTAACGTCAAATCCATTAAAATGTCAGAGTAAAGATTCAACTCGACTCTAATTTGATGAATTGACCACGATTCGATCTGAAGTGCAAACAACTTTTTTAGTTGACAATAACATTTCATTTCCTTGCTGCCACACCATACAAAAAAATTCATACAACAAACATCATCACCATCACATTAGAGTTATAGCAACTGGGTAGACCGTTAAGTTTCACTTTCACTTGGTGGGGGTGCGCCACAGTTTTATTCATTTATATATAAAAATCTTAAATATAAAAATAAGTATTTGCAGAATGTCATGAAACCACAGTGTGGAGCTGAGTTATAATGAAACATTTGTTGGAATGAACACCATGTATGTAATACAGTGAGTGCTTTTCCCTTCCATTATTTTATTTATTTATTTTTTATTTTATTTTATTTTTTTCCCCTTCCATTATAAGGCTTACATGTTGTACCCAAACCATTTCTTTTAATAGTCTTTGTTTTATTTTTCCACTTTTAGCATATTTTGCTTTTTCAACTCCTAGACACAAATTTGATCATAATAACGGTCCAAAAAAACCCCAGATAATGGATTTTATGTTGCAATATACGACATTTTCTTGCTCATCTAATGCATATTTAGTCGTAAACAACCCAGACAGCATCTAAACCCTTTAAAAATAATTAAAAGTATACAAAGTTACATTATCACCAATGCAGTTTATTGAATAAAAGTTGAGATGTATATTGAAAAAAGTAGATTGTTTCTATTTTCCAATCTTCTGTCACTTTTCCAACACTTACACGTGGATATAATCTTAATACTGGTTAAACAAGACATCAAATCATACATGTTTCAATGAAAAACAGCATATTTTCTTGCTCTGCTTATTCATCTTTAGTCCTAGTCTAAAACTCTCTAAAAAATACGGAGAAATCTCCATAAAACTGTACAAAGCTGTATTATCACTAATGCATTCTACTGAATAACTGAATAGTACTCAATTAAAATATTTTCTATATCGTTTCAGTTAAAGGACATTGTACAAATTGTATCAAATCAACCTTTACTCCTTAAGAGCAATTATATCTATATATACATTAACTACAAAAAAAGCGTACTTCTATTTCATTTATCGTGTCTTTTTGATGCTAAATCTTGGAGGGGGGGGGGTGATTAAAACAGGACTGCTCTTACATTGTTCCGTACATTTTATGCTTTAGATACAACTGAACAAAGAATTGAATGAATGAATAAATGTTAGCTGATACATTCATCTGTGTGACAAAACACATTGGTACGTTTAGCAGTAATTAAAATCATCTTTCGTTCACTACAGAGATTCCAATTCTAAAATGGCAATGATTTGAAGCATAAAATCAATATGAGCTGGAGTCGATCCCTTCTTCGACGAATATGTTTTTATTCTTTGCATCTGTCGCCTCCTATTTTCTTCACCTCGTGTTTTAATTAGTATCATTGATTTTTTTTTTGCGATGCTTAGTTTTTTTACTGTCGTCATCTGTCAACAGGCTTTGTGCGGAGCGTTGGATACCGGGCCGCAGAGCAGACGACATCCACCGAAAGTCACTGCGTTGCCGTGGGCAAACTAACTGTGAGTTGTCACCTCTATTTTTATAAAAGCATATGAACGCACACGTCAGTAATGAAGCTTAACGCAGGTGCCCAATGCGTTCCGTGCACCTTCTCTACGTCTTAATAGACTTTTCACAGCAACGTACATGGCTGAGCTAATCCGTTTCTTCAGTCGCCAGCAACGGTCTGTGATTTAATTTAAGAGCACACAATCAAATGTAATTTATGCTATAAACACGTTGGCATGCCAGGCTATCCAGCTAATGATTTCCCTGCTGCAGTTCACTCACGGTGGTTGAAACCAAACATTCATCTCAATCACTTTAGCACATTTGCTGGACCTTCCTCCTGCACCTAAATGAGAATTTCGATTTCTGCGCTCAGATCTGGCAGGGCCTTCGATTTATAGCTCTGTTTTATGAATTACTAATGGATTCACTTTGTAACAGAGACATTATTTGCATTTTGAACTAAGGTTAAAGTAAGTGTTGTGGCCTCATAATGTGTTTAATATGATGGCTATGAGGTCAGCTTGATGCACCTTATGACAGGACCGACTGTATCCCCTGTAGATTTGTTTAACACATAAAGACCCAAACATCACCGACCAAAAGCATCTACTGATCTTAAGTATTTAACACCTGTTTAACCATTAATCCTGTTAATACATGTAAATAATTGCAGTTTATCATCTTTACGTGGTTGTCGGATACGATCCATTTGGACGTTCAGAGGCTACGTGGTTACCGTGGAAACACTGTCATCTTCTACAACATTGATTCACCGCTAAAACCCATAGTTGGATCAATGACAGTGGATGCAGATTTTTGTTTTTATGTTTAGTTAAAGATATTTTTTGCTGAAAAGGTAACTTTTTCCTCTTTTTTTCCTCATTTGTTCTACTAACCTTTGAATTTACTCTGAGCTTTAATGAATATCTACATGATCAGTGAATTAAATAGAGAAATTTGTGCAATTTACACTGAAAAAAACTTTTTAAAAAAATAATAAATGGTCATAAATCACTTAAAGGAGTGATCTTTTGCCGGAATTATCCATTTTAAAACATTCCCTTGTGGTCTACATAAACAGTAAATTCTATTCTTGGGTTTGATTTCTATTATTTCTTTCTATTACTATTTCTGAGTAATGACACCAGAAAGGTAATTTTGAGCGCTGGCCCTTTAAATTCATAAGCCACTTCAGGCTCCACCCCCTCCAGGCTGATGGCTGTGCTGCTCTGTCCCGTTCAACCAACAACTTTTAGGTAATTGGGTCAAAGTTTGGACATATTTTCAGTTTTTACTACAACCACTAATAATTATACCGTACTGGAGACATGTTCATCGGAAGTGTTGACCTTATATGTGCAAATGTTGGTATATAACTACTTATAGATGTAACAAATTAAGAAATTAAAACAGGTTATAGAAATACACTCAATTTAAAAAAAAAAAAAAGCTTGAATATAAAGAAAAAATTGCCACCAAAGTAGCACTGGGTCTTTATGGGTTAAAATAATCATGCTAATGTTTGCTTGTATGTTGGGTCATAAATGGTCGTCAGCGGTTTAACCAGAAGCTGCGTCTGTTCATTGTATTAATGAAAAGCGAGTCTGTGTCTGGTAATAATACTGTGTGTTTGCAGAGGCATGGCCTGGTGCTTTAACCTACTAGTGTCTTCAGCCGATCTATTAAATGGTTCTGTGGAGTCTGTAATGATTTCATATGTCCTCCAATGGTTTTTCAGAAGCCATGATTGGACCTTTTAGTTCTTCATGTCGTGTAGTTTGCCGCTGAATCACTGAGGCAGTACCGTAACAGTATGGCCTCTTAGATACACATTAGTGGCAATTCAGTCAAAACTGAAGTTTCTGTTGCATCCTGCTTGTATCTGAAGTGCACGTCGGCTTTTGTTATCAGTTATTCAAGATTCAGATTCATTTTTAAAAAGCCTGAATGAAGAAAAGAGGTGTAATTATATTTATATTAAGATGCCTACACTATAAACCCGACAAAGTTGAGTTTACTTAGAAAAACTGAGGAAAGTGGTTGCCTTAGAAAAACTAAGTAATTATTAATGATTGAATGGAGTACCTTAAACTTGCAATCTTTTGTGAGATCAACTGCTATATATATAGTTATTGTATGTAAAATTTTAAGTTGAATGTACTAAATTCCAAGTTGATTAAACTTACCATCTTTTGTGAGATTAACTGTTATATATAGTTATTGTATGCAAATTTTTAAGTTATATGTACTAAATTCCAAGTTGATTAAAGTAAAAATCTTCTTTAAGATCAATTGTTTAGTATAGTTATTACACATGAAATATTAAGTTACATTCACTACATTCCAAGTTGATTGTATTCGAAACCAGTTACATTACCATCTTCCCTAGTCTTTTTAACACCTTAACTTGAACAACAATGGTTAAGTTCCTTTGTTGTAACCAATTAGCTAGAAAAGTAGATGAAAAACACAAAATTCAAATATCACAATTAAATTTTTATTGTAATATGTGGCGCAAAACAAAAGGTCTAAAAACATTCAGAACCCAATCTATCACTTAACTAGTTGAAAGAAACCCTGTTTTACTCTGCAAGCTGGTTTTCCAGACTCTGGTTGCAAGTTGATTCACCAAAGTTGAGGATCACCCAAAAGAAAAGTATGTTGTAGCGCAAAGAAGAAGGCAAATGGTGAGTTTACTACTAATTAAAATAAAAATAAAGATGTCTTAACTTGTTTTCCAGGCAATTATATCTCAAACTAGATGATTAAATATTAGCTAATGTGTAAGTCCTGAAGTGAACTTGTCGATTTTTGCTGGAATGGCTGTGAAGCTAACGGAGCTAAAGCTAACGCCACAGCTAAAAGTCAAACGTATTCTAACTAAAGACAACGTGTTATGAGCCTGAGGTCTTTAGTTTCACACCAGTCTGATCTGTTCTGTTTGAGTGCTCTTCTTAACTTTAACACCTTATCCGTAAAGGTGCAAACATTAATGACCTATTTTTCAACTGGTTTTTAAACACTATATAAGCCCTGATAAGTTGAGTTGTGTGGTTGCCTTAAAAAAAAAAGATTAAGGAACTTTTTATGTAGATTTAACTTAAAGTTCATTAATCAGCACCTTTTTTTTTTTTAAGACAACTATTATTCTCATTTTTTAAAAGTAAACTCAACTTGTTAATCAATCAAATTATCTTATAAACTTAGCTTACCACTGAGAAAAGTAGCAAGTTAAGCTAGTGGACACCTAGCTAACAGAAAATGTACGTGGAATATCATCATTTGCCATCATCACATCTTTTACACTATTTTTGTTTAGTTTCTTACATTGTTTTTATCTAAGTGCAACTTTTATGCTGTTTTGGTCTTCTTTTCTTCTACATCATCGTAAGCTTGTCTTATGTTTTGCATCATTTTCATCTTCTTGCATCTTTTATGTTGTTTTTTTCCCCCCATTTCAAATCATGTGGCTTTTTTTATATATATATATATATTTTTATTGCATCTTTTACATTATCTATGACTAGTGTCATTTTTATCCAGTTACATATCTTTCATTGGTTTCATCTTGGTGCATTTTGATGTTTTCTTGCTACATCTTTTATGTTATTTTTGTCCTGATGTCTTATTTTATATATTCCTTCTCTTTTCGCATCTTTTACATTGTCCTTGTCACACATGTCATTTCCATCCTGTTATGTCTCTAACATTATTTTCATACTCTTTGACTTCTACCTTGGGTTTTTTTTCCCACCTTTTGCATTTTTTACATAATTTTTGTCTGAAGTGCCTCTTTCATATTTTCAAGTTTCATATGACTTTTGTTGAGGTCAGCTTTTATTAACCCTTCTGTTGTCCTCAGGTCTAGGAAGGAAGGGAGGAAGAGGGAAAGAAAGAAGGAAGGAAAGGAAGAGGGAGGGAGGAAGGAAGGGAGGAGGAAATGAATGAGGAAGGAAGGGAGTATGAAAGGAAGGAAGGGACAATGGGGTCAATTTGACCCTGGAGGACAACAGGAGGGTTAAACCGTCTGTTTATTGACCATCAAAAACCAGATGAAAACAGCTCCGTGACCCACTTTGGGAAAAGCAGCAGTCGGCAAATATGGTAATTAAAAGCGTTTCATTATGACCAAGTTACAGTATGTTATCTGAATTGAGATGATATCGTTGCCCATATCCTCCGTCACTTGACTCATTCTAGAGGCAATGATAGAAGACATTAGATGTAAATGACTGTGTCTAAGCGTCTGAATATCGCTGCTGTGGCTCATCCCTTTGGCTCAGACAGAAATAACCTGTGGACTTAAATGCTGCATCCGCTCTTGTGCTCGCAAACAATTACAACTGATTCGAAGGACTGCATCTATTGCGGTCGTTCTTTAGTATTTCACGTAACCGCTCTTTAACCCTGTATCGAGTGGACCTGCTATGGTAGGTACCATGAAATAATGGTACTAATGTAATGAATGATGAAGTAATGGTACTAATGTAATGACGAAGTAATGCTACTAATATAATGATGAAGTAATGCTACTAATATAATGATGAAGTAATGGTACTAATGTAATGATGAAGTAATGGTACTAATGTAATGAATGATGAAGAAATTGTACTAATGTAAGGAATTATGAAGTAATGGTACTAATGTAATGAATGATGAAGTAATGGCACTAATGTAATGAAATAATGGTACTTATGTAATGATGAAGTAATGGCACTAATATATTGATGAAGTAATGGTACTAATGTAATGATGAAGTAATGGTACTAATGTAATGAAATAATGGTACTTATGTAATGGTGAAGTAATGGTACTAATATAATG
>JAPSES010000044.1:983486-997657 GCA_029822895.1 Maxillicosta whitleyi | reverse complement strand
AATTTCATTAGGTTTGATCAATAATTAACCCAGATACTGAGAAACAAAATTTTTGGCCCCATTGACCCCAATGTTAATGAAAATTTCAAAATGATCCGGAATCCAGGATTTTTTCCAGATCACCCCCAAAAGTTAATCATTTTTTCCTTGTGCCATTGGCAACAAATCCTGAAAATTTCATCAAAATCCGTCCATAACTTTTTGAGTTATTTTGCACACAACCAGACAAACAAACAAAAACATAACCTTCTTGGTGGAGATAATAATATTATCAGTCATATTCACACCTGCACTAACATGTATCCGTGGTGATTACAAGCACCCAGTTCTAAGTACAGTTCGGTGGCAGATTCACATCTAAATGCGCCATCACATTCTTGGAACAGGCTGCACATACTCATTTGTGCATCAACAGCATCAAGAGTTTTACAGACATCTGAAAATCCTGAAAAGCACATCAAAACAAAGGCCACGGGTTCTGAATAGATGTAGCGCTGCTGGAGTTCACAGAAACAAGTGTTGTGAAGCTTATATCATCTGAAATTCATGTCCATGTCTGTAAGCACTTGAAGATCCAGTCATCACTGACAGTTTACAGGCTTTCATTCGGTTCACGCTGCACTTTGGTAAATGAACCAAACCCTTTGATAATGTGTTTCCCTCTTCACCTGTAGTGGCGCTGTCACCCTGTATCTCACTGGGATGTTCTATCAAGACTCAGTATAACTTGAATTTGTCCTGTGGTCTTGATAGACGAGATCAATCTCCCAATAGACGTGGCTGGTACTTTTTACTGGAGGAGAACTCAACTAATTCAGTGAAACTCCATATTTCAGTCCCTCCAGAAAAACGCAATTATGCGATCGCGTAATTCAATGCGTAATCATATTTTCACACAATATATGCAAATTAGGCTGGGCTTACATGATTTCATGATCCCCACATTTTTCAGCTTTAACCCATAAAGAACTTAACTTATGTGGATGGAATTTTCTTTCTATTTAACCTTTCTTAAGTCATTTATTGTCATTTGTTGTAATATTATACTGTGTATTGTTTGCTTTTTTAGTAACAAAAAAACAAACAAAAAACTGGTATTTTCTCATATTTGATTTATTGATTAAGTAGATGTTCATAAAAGATCAAATTAAAGTTGAACGTTATATCAGAAACAGAAAAAAATTGAAGAAAAGGTGATTTTTTTTTCTTGCAAATATATCATTAACTGAACATGTGTCCACTGTCATTGATCCAACTCCATGGGTTTTACTGGTGAATCAGTTTCATAGAAGTTGACAGTGTTTCCATGGTAACTATGAAGCCTCTGAACGTCCAAATGGGTCATATCTGGTGACCATGAAAAGATGAAAAACTGAATTTTACACCAATTGTTTAAATGTATTTATATGATTAGTGGATCAGCAGGTGTTAAACAGTTTAGATCAGTAGATGGTTTTGGCCGACAGTGGATGTTTGGGTCTTTATGGGTTAAATTTAAAGGGTATTGTATTGTAACTTCACTTGGGTGGTGATGTAATAGCGGTTTGCGCGTCCATAGAAGGTAAACTAACTGTGAGCGTCAGAAAAAAATCCTGCAAGATGATGAAAAGTAGCTCATTTGGCTACAAAATTATCTGCAAAAAAACAGAACAGAACACTCCTACATGATAACAGGTCATAGTATTTTACAGAACAGACATACATACATGCACACACATGAACGCATGCACGCAAACAGACACAAATACAAATGTAAAATGACAAAACTGATATTAAAATCCGTCTAGCTCACATGACCCAGTTTCTACAAACAGATGGAGTGACAGCGTTGATGGACAACTGGATGTACGTTAGCAAAACCGCACAGCCAATCAGAGAGCAGTATTTAAATGTGAGGTGGGACTTCTAGCAGAGACCCACTGTTAACCCTTAATCATTGACTAAACACTAAATACATATTCACGTTCGTCACCATGTTTACGGAATGACTTCTTGTGTCATCTCACGATAATGAAAAAAATCATCGCATTTCTAATTTAATGGAAAAACCGATATTATGCACTTCTCTTCTTTCAACGTTTAGTAAATATCGGTAAAGTTTTGCACATAAGGCTAATGGAAAAGTGACAGCACTGGATGAAACAAGTGGTTCCAGGTACAACAAACCCCGCCCCTCTAACGTATTGTACTTTATTTTGGCATGGATCCAGCTGATGTCATCGTGTGTGTGTGTGTGTGTGTGTGTGTGTGTGTGTGTGTGTGTGTGCTGATGTCAGCGTATCAACTGTCTCTATATATTTGCCAAGTTTAAAGTAAATTGAAACAAATTGAGGTTTTTATAGACATTTGAAATCATAAGTAAATGATGATTAATAATGGATTTTTATTTTTTACAATTTATAACAAATGTTCAACTTTGAACTACTTTTCCCAAAATGGAATCAGATCTATTCTGGGTCACTGGCAATCTATAAAACCAATTTAGCCTGAATTCAAAAAAGTGTTAAGAAACAAAGAAATAAACCAAACCAAAAACAATACCCCTTACTTCTCCATCAGGGGGCGGGGTAATTATTTTTTTTCAGAGCCGCTAGAGAAACACTGAAGACTGTGTGGGAGACGACCCACTCAGGTTGATATAAATGGCTCAATCTAAGGTAGAAAAATGATCCTTACTTTCAGGTAATTGACCACTAATGAAATACATAATTATAAATTCTAGGGGAAAAACAACATATCCATTTTTCATCTACTTATCTGCTACTACTGCTACTACTTATCTGTTTTCCGATTTGCAGACAGGAAATTAAAGTGGACTTAGCTACATACGTGTTCATTTATATGTGAAGTGGGGACATTGGTACATAGGTGAATGGAATCATGGGAAAGAAAATCAGTAAATCAACTTAAAAACGCTCATGAAGGTGGGGGGGAAAAAAAGCAAAGCCTTTTTGTGAATACAAAGTTATGATGAGTACAGTGTGATTATTGTGCATATGGCAGGAACATAAGGTCACTGATGTTTAAAGCTAATCAAAATAATAATCTGCTGTTACATAAAGGCTTTTCAGTATGTGACTGAAAACACTCCAATAAGCTACTGGTATAAACACAACACAGACTCTTGTACGAACACATAATGGAAGCAGTGTTGCGTGTTTGCTGACATAGGCCTGATGAACCTCAGAAAAGCATTGTCAGAGCCCCCACTTTATCATAATTGAAAGGTGGAGTTGATTGCAGCAGACTCGCAGACCTACCGCTGGTGGCTTTCAGCGATTAGTCTTCTGGAATAGACACTGAGGCACTGGAAGCAAGGACAGTGTAGTGGGGAGCAGGTGTGAGTGTTGTATAATTCACTATAATGTGTGTGTGTGTGTGTGTGTGTGTGTGTGTGTGTGTGTGTGTGTGTGTGTGTGTGTGTGTGTGTGTGTGTGTGTGTGCGCGCGTGTCCCACATTCTCACAGCACAGTATCAGTGTGATATAACAGATGCTGGTGACAGAACCAGCTGGGAGATCCGGGCTGTTAGAAACACGTCTGACAGGAAGAGCTCATCATGACATTGAACTGGGATTCCCAAGTTGACGAGTCATTTTTGGGGCAAATTGTAAAAGGCAGGTTGATTTGTTGATTAAAAAAGACCTTTGCTCTAACTTTAATAATCCAATAAACACCCAGTGCTAATTTTATGGCAGTTCTCACATGATTTTTTTTTCTCTCTTTTGACTATTTTTGGTCATTTCTACACACATTACAAGACACTGATAGCAATACTTACAGTGAGGACAGGTTCAATGGACCTGCTGTTAGGTACCATGAAGTAATGGTACTAATGTAATGATTAAGTAATGGTACTAATGTAAGGAATGATGTTCAAAGGGATCATGTGGATGTGGACAGGTGTCTGGATCAGCACTTATAATTGATTGATTTTTTTTTTTTTTTTTTTTTTGCCACTTAAGGGTAAGGAACCACATATGGTAACTCCACTGATCTTGATTTTCGACATGCAATTAAAAGATTATGAGAAATTTCACAAAAGTAATAACCTCTTGTTAGATCCTTCAATAAGACGCAGGTATTTGTATGAATCCACTATAAAGGGTTAAACTCTGACTGATGCAGATCCTTGTTTGGTGTCTTGATGACGGTTTGTGTACCTTTTTTATTGTACTTCCAAGCAGTCGCGTCTGTCTTGACATTTTTGGAAGGACAACAGAGCGGTCTCTTTTGTTTCCAGGGCCACATTCTACATTTAGCCACAGCCACAGCTGCCCAGTGTAACCATTGTTTTCTGGTTAGCTTCACTGGATCATCTTGGGATTAGATGCGTTTCTCAGGGGAATCTTGAGAGTCACATTGTTTAGAGACGGGCGTTTTCACAGCACACGCTTTTCATCACTGACCCTACGATACTTTCCCGTTTTTAACACAGAATATACTCCCTTTTTTTTTTGTTTGTTTTTGTTGCTGAAAACCGAAAAACATAGCGACACTATAGACGAAATGAGAGCTATAAGACAAATGGAGAGGTGCTCACACATGGCGGTTTCTCATTGAGTGCTAGATGGTCTGGTTATACTAAAGCATTTGTCTGTACCTATAGAGAGGCCAGACTAATCACACAGTCAGTCTCCATGTCCTCTCAGCATCTAAGTGCTCCCATCTCCTGCCCTCCCCTCCCCTCACTCAAAACCCTCACCACGATTCCCCACCAAGGATTGTTTTACGCTTAATTTTGTTAGACTTAATGAGATTTCACTAATTAAATCTCCTCCTTGTTGGAGACCTGCACCCCCTTCTTGCATTGCCCGCCAACTTACAGTCTCTCATGGAGTGACTGGCTGTAGAGCTATTTTAGACAAATAAACTTTTTCATGAAGAACAGGGACAGTGGGTTGCACAAGGACAGGCCTGTGTTACTCCGTGGATTTCTAATTTCGCGCCAAGATGCTCTGCTGCACTTCTGATAGCCAATAGCTTTCAAATCTGATTTGGTGTGTTAGGGCAGGAAGTGGCTGTCTGGTGCATCTAGATGTCTTTGCATTGAACAGGTGAAGTAAATTCATGGGTAAAAAAATGGAGACTCCTTGTAACATCACGTTCTTGGTTTTCGGTCATGTTTGTGTTGTAGCGTCAGTGCACGAGATATGGAACTAAATAGACGTTTAGAAATGTAGAGTTTCTTTAAAAACATTTTGTGATGGGCAGTATTTCAGCTGATGATGAGTCGTAGAACTCATCAAATCAAGATTAATCCTTTCTTGTTCCATGAAAATTATGCTTTTTCTGTTGTTGTTTTTTTTTGCATGGTTCCCCCTTGTGAAGGACTTAGTTGTTGTGATGACATTTTTGCATTATTTTGAGTGTATGTTTTCAATATTTTTGAAATAAAAATTCAAAATAGGAATCCACCGATTGGAAAATTCTTGGATGACAATTAAAATGACATTTTTGCCAGTAGTTGATGCAATGTTATTTTTTCTTTGATTCTTTTGTTCTTTCTTTTATTGTGTTTTATGTATTTCCTTGGCTTATGTACACAACAATTTGGACTGTATTAGAAATTTCATCCTATAAATACAAAAGTAGTTCATATCTTAAAGTCTTTCATCTTTGTGAGAACACAGACTCGATGATGTAAAAATACATTACATTAGACAGACGCTTTTATCTGAATCGACTTAGAAGTATGGATAGCGTAAAGAGTCCACCTGGGATTAGTACCAGCAACCTTCCGCACCAAAGTCTCTGGCGTAAACCAGTAAGTTATCCAGTTGCTACATGATAAAACCTTTGGTATAAAATGACCGACAAATGCCTGGTACTAGTATTGGTGAAAATTGTCTTACGTGCAGATACCAATGTACCAATATCAACAAATATCCACCAATACTAATAATATCCAGTCAATGTATTGGTGCATCCTGAATACAAAACTAATCTAATGAAGTTTTATTTTCATAGTAGTAGGTTCTTATTCCTGTAATCTGGTCATCCTTCTGTTATTAGATCAGGCACACTGTTAATACTAATTAATTATCCATAACATTGAAGAAAATGGAGATATAATGTTTTGCCACGTGACCTATGTAAAACACTCAGTGTCTGCGACTCTGTATTACTGTCAGTCATATGTTGTAGCTCCGTAACCACAACTCAAAGCAGATCCGACTGACAGGACGTCAATGACAAAACGCACGTATGTTCCAGATCCATGTCCCTAATAATAATCCTGCTTTAGCTGCATGGCACTGCTAAAAGGGAAGTGCTGAAGGGTGGGACCGTCACAGTTAAAGTAGCGAGGCCTTGGAGGTCATTGTTGACAGCAGCCGTTTGCCCTGCTATTGTGGATGACCCTCTGGGACCCCCCACCCCCACCCCCCCTTACTGACTATTGTGGGAGCCAGCCTCCCGTTTCCCGTTTGAGCCCTGGACACCCGGTGCCAGCTCAGCCGCTTGCTTCTCCAGCCAAAAAGTCCATTATACCCCACTGCCCCCCTCCCCCTTTTCCCTCTCATACCCCTGTGTCCATTGTAGCCCAGCATTCCCCATCCCCCTGCCTCATTTTCACACACACAGACTCTGAAGCCCCTGCACCGTGGCCCTCGGGTGGGCGAGTGGGCAGCGCGCCCGTTTCAGACTGAAGTGCTTCCTTTACGAAGGCCCGTGCTGATCGGGTTTCTACCACCTGTCATTCAGCTTAGGAGGCAGGATAAGGGGCAGAAGTGATTGTGGGGGTAGCTGTGGGAGCGTGGTGGAGTACTCCCACCCACCCTCATGAGGTGAACAGGAGAGATGCCATGGCAATTTGGCAGCGCGCCCGCTGCCTGCTGTTGTTGCAGGACTTTCCCACTGTCCGTAAGTCGTTGGGCAACTTTTCGGATTAATCTAGATGATATTTCTCAACCCTACATATGTTAACATTATGTGGAGTTGTTGTTCGGTAACATGTAGCCTCTGAGGTCAAAAGTTTTCCTGTGAGCAACAGACACAGCCAACATAGCCTACAGTTGTTGCTGTTATACAACAAGAGAAGTTCAGAAAGGCTGACCAGATTTTCCGATTTTTCTTCTCATTGAAATAAATTAGATTTTCACAAGTTTTTTTTTTCTTTTTTGCATGATGTTCTTGATCAGAAAAAAAAAACACTAAACATCATGACCTTATCTCAAAGGGACTACAGTACAAGTATATTTAATTTAAAATGTGTGTATGTATGTATGTATGTATGTATGTATATATATATATATATATATATATATATATGGGCAATTAAAATTATCATTGGTGGTTATAATAAAGAGTTGTGAAGTTCTGCCAAAGATGTATTGGATTGTAGAGACATGGACTGTATTATTTTCCAACAGGAATTTGTTTGTCCACTAGAGGGAGTAGTGAGTCACTCTACTGGGCTCCCATGGCAAGGAAAACTAACACCACAGGACCTTTGACCAAAGCATCACAAGATGGGATGAGAACCATTAAGACACAACTTTTAGAGTCAGTGAAAGTGACAGTGATAAAAGTTGGAAGCTCTGTTTTTTTTCCTGCTTTAAATGATATTTCTTGTACATGGGTGAGCTCGATTCTGAAGCTTATTAAGGTATAACATTATTATGTGATGCTATTATCTTTGCTAAGTTGCTGCTTATTGATCCATGGTTCAGACTAAACTGTGACAGTTCTGATACTGTTTGTTCGATACCAAACAGATTTTTAATGCAGCTATTGACAACACAAATCGTACAGAAAATTGTACAGTGATTTATGAATTTACAGTGACTGTTTTCTATCTAAAAACAGGGCTAAGCTAATAGAGCTATGATGTAAACTATCAGCTAATGTAAAACATAAAGATTATAAGATAGTGCTATTTTGTGCGACATTTGAAGTGTCTGAGTTTTACTTTGAAGAAGAAAACGTGATGATATATGGTATCATCATATACATACAGATATATTTATAAACAATTAGCTTTATATTTTATTCAGTGAGTGCACAGTCTGATGATACATAATGTTGATTCATTAATAGTTTGGGTTGAACTAGCTCATACTGTTGGTGTGCAGTGTACACATCCGCAAATCCACTGCACACTATTAGAGAAATGAAGAACTTTACCAAAAATAAAGAGTAACACTTTTAAAAATAAAATTATATTCTGCTGAATGGATTGAATTTTATCGATACACACATTCAATTACCGATGCGTTGCGATGTCGTTCCAAATTTTTCATTCACTCACAACTTCTTTACCAGTGCACTCGATACGTATCTGACAATCATCCTATCCCTACTATTTAAAGAAAGAACAATAATACCTAACTTCTATGCATACAAATGTTTCCTATCGTAACTAGCTTAACATACTAACTAAAATTTTTAACTAAAACAGGGTAAAACATAAAGAAGAAATCACAGCTAATGTTACTGAAACAAAACAAATTAAACAAATCGATCCTTTATTAAAATATTATCTACCAACTAATAAAAAAAAATTCATCCTAAAACTTCAATATATGAATTAACTAATAATATTTCAGTAATTTATTTGTTTAAGTCGTGCATTTTCTATTATCAGATGAACACATTCTTTGTATTAAGGTCGAACATGGGTTTTACATTTGTTCATA
The DNA here is from genome assembly GCA_029822895.1 of Maxillicosta whitleyi. NCBI lineage: Eukaryota > Metazoa > Chordata > Actinopteri > Perciformes > Neosebastidae > Maxillicosta > Maxillicosta whitleyi. Next base: position 989,019 of record JAPSES010000044.1, on the reverse strand, counting down.
TATAATTATTTCCCAGATCAGATTGGGATCATATCAAACTATCTTTATTCCTTATTCACTGCTTTCTTATATAAACTTGAGAGAACACCTCAGCCTCTTCTTTGAACCTCCACACAAATATTAGAAATATTAGACCTTTGTACAAAAAAAAACAATTGAGAGTCAACTGTCCATAAAAGTTAATAAAAATCTGCTTTTGAGATATCCTGCTGGCTGGAAGATAAACAAACTGGACCAAAAACATAAGCTCCTTGGTGGTAATAAAAGGCAATGAAATAATATAATCTGCTGTAATTCATCCCAGGAATTCATCTCACAAACACAGCGTGTTATTACAAATAAGATGTTTGCGGACCGCTGGTATGAGGTGTTTACGGCCTCATTTAGATTTGTTCATGGAGAGGAATTCATCTCATTTCAGTTTTAGTTAAAATAGCAGGTTTCCACTGTTGTGCCCTTTTTTCCTACCAGGCTTACACGCTCATTTTGTGTGATTGTAGTTAAATCAAAATGCCTGGATGTGCATATTAATCATACGGATGAGGTTGTAGCTTATGTGGTATCTTCTATAGATACCGTGTGATTAAGTGAGCTTTGATTTTAGCTCTGAGTGTCAACGCTAGCTCTTATGGTCTTAGCAGATATGAAATCTTGTACGCTGCCATTTTAGATTCCACAAGGGGCATTGGCGGAAAAACCGTTGTGTAACTGGCTCAGCCTCCTCTGCTTAGGTAAATATCACACCATCTTTAGAGAAGAATTTGTCAAAGTCTGAGGCCTGCGATTTGGCCTTAGGTTAGAGGGATTTTTGAAAGTAATTAACTGATTGTAGGTTCTACTTTAGGTACAGAAGGGAAAAAAAATCTATCTCGGAATCAAAAGAGATTAAATGCAACCCGGTGCACGCCACAGTACTCCTTCACTGACCTTTGTGTTACATGAATTTAGGTTCACGCTTATGCTCTTCATTATAAGCTACACTGTTTGATCCCACATTTCCCCTCCATCACACTCTCTACCTCTATCCTTACCCATCATCCTCCAATCCTTCATATCCATTTCTCTCTCACCCGGGCTCTTTACCCTACCAACCCTAATTGTAATTATGTTGATTTAACTTAGACACATGCGGCTCCCTCCCTGCCATCTGAATGGAAGCTTATTAGTTTGAATATTTTTTTTTATATTTATTTATTCCCATTTCTCAGGGTCCCTGTCGGCATTTCCAATTACTCTTGTCGTGCGGCTGTAATTGCCTCCATGCTAATGGCCGCCAGACAATCGTGCTAAATGAGGTGAGGCCGAGAGGCTAGGAGCCCGACTTCATTAAGAGCTAATGGGATTTTATAAGGGGGACTGAAGACCCAGCTCATCAAAAAGAGGGAGATGGAAGGAAAACAAAACAGATGGAGGGGGAGAGCCAAATCACCACTATTCTGACTTAGCCTGCTCCTTTTCCCGGCACTCTGGATGAAAAAAAAGAAAAAAAAAGAACAGGTTACTCTTCCTCTCTAGAACACTACTACCTTCTTCCGGCTAATTATAGAGAAAGACAACACTGCTGAGAGAGTGCCTCAAAATGGAAAAAAAATGACACACAGATAAGCGTGCATAATTCCTCTGGCTGTCCAGTTCAACTAAAACGCCTCTATTTTTACGTCTAAGGCTCATGGACGCTTCCTCAAGGCAGCAATTTCATTTTTGGCAAACTAACAGGATTTGATATATATGTAAAAAATGATATATTTAAGAAAAGAGTGGACAGCTCAGTCCAAATCGCCCACGTGTTTCACACTTCATCTCGGCAGAGAAAGGCATAGACGAGATGCAGGTGTATATATAAGGCTTGTGTACAGAAAGAGACCATTATACCAAGACAATAACATGTATCGCATCAGGTTGAAGGTCAACCAGTGTCTCCATTAGGTCACGCATAATAAAATAATCCAGGGCTGATGTAGCTGGAAATGCACATGAATACATTCTGCTTGAACCACTACGAAAATGTGAGTAATTTTTGATCATGTGGTCCAACAGCAAAGACTATAATTAGAACGCCCTTTTCAGGGATTAATATTTTAGGCATCTGACAGAATTTATCGCTTCTGATTACCAGCCTTCCTGTGAGCATTTCAGCACTTTGCATTTCACTTTTGTCTCTGCACGGACTGAATTCAGTCCAATAAACCAACCCTCCACAGAAGTAATGATCCCGTACTGATTTGTCTGCCCTTGAAATGCATTGAAAGGTGGCCATCCATCTTGGTGAAATTATTCCGTCCCTCTGTCGTAGACATACAGTAACATTGTGCGATCTGCAGTCGCAAGATCAGTTGCCCTATACTTTAATTTTCTGCGCCATCTTAAAGCTGACACGGTTTGCACGCCCTCCGTCGGTTTCAGCTCAGTGGCTTTTTTGGCTGCGGTAGATGAGGGGTCTGCCAAATTCTATTACACGCTGAATAAACCAACGTGTTCACCTGTGAGCAGCGAGTATTTTGGAGTCAGTGGGGTAATGGATACTGTAAAGTGTACCACCACAGCCCTGACTTGGCTTCATTCTCTGGCTGTTACTGTAAGTATCTGCTTGTGCGTTTATGGGAGCGCGAGAGAGAATCCGTTACAGTTTATAGCGGAACTACAAAGCTATAACATGACCGAGCAGCATTTTTCGGGCTCTTCGCAATGTTGGCAGAGATTACAACAAGATGATGGTTTTGTCACAGAATCTTACGTTTATTGTGAGTAAAACTTGGCTCGAAGTAAGTGTATGCCCGAGTCCTTCCCAAACTGCCGCCACAAACGTTTCTCATACTCCATGACCAGTTCTCCACAGTGAGGCCAAATGGAATTTCTTTTGGGAACGACACGCAAATAGGAATCAGAAAGTGAGTATCAGGGGAAATTCAGAGAAATACTGTAAACAGCCAGGGAGCAGTGTGTGGCCTGTCTGACCAGGCAGTGGAAATTAGGCCAATTATCTTTGTGGGCAGCGAGAAGAAAGTAAACGCGAAGCAATACAGAAATCTTTGTAAAACACTTAAAACCTCATGAGTGAAACCATAGAACAAGCCATTTCCAATCCCTTCCACATGTCCAAACTACTGCAAAATGACAGAGCATCCAGTATGTGGTTCAGAGTGGACGTGTACAGTGGTACCAAGAGTATGGGTGGAGAGAACACAAACACGCCAACGGTTCCAATGGCGTTGGATTTGGGAAGTGTAAAAATGACACTGAAGATACATACACATACAGACCATACACTGCAAATATGCCAGTGTTAATTTAACACTATAAAGTGTCTATATGTGTCCACGCTATGCAGTGTAAAAATTAACACTTTCAACACCATGATTTAACAACACAATTTTAACAAAAACACCACAAACAGTGTTGTTTTAAATCAATGTGGTGTTAATACAACACCAACACTCTCTGTTTAACACTGACACTGACTATTTAACACTCCCATATTTGCTGTGTACACTTTTGAAAGTGTTAATTTTACACCATATAGTGTGGACACATATAGACACTTTATGGTGTTAAATTAACACTGGCATATTTGCTGTGTAGAGTCATCTCAAGAAAAATGATCACATAATAACCTAGAAATGATGGCGACTATCAATTTTCTTCTTTGTTTAACGTGAAATTATTATATCCTTTCACAATAAAATGCGAATAACCCGAACAAATATGAAGTACCTGAAATGTCTAAAGATGTTTGTGTTTAAATGTTCAGTCGAGGCATTATATTGTTGAAAATGCACTTATTTACTTCTTTTTTTCCTGAAAAGGTAGTTTGTAAATCCATTTTTATCATTTATTGTGGATTTTTTTTTTTTTGCACTGAAACAAAGATAATTTTTTTTTGTTATTTATAGGTTTGAAGTTTGACACCCCTGCTCTAAACCATCTAGGAAACACAAGTCAGTACAATAGGAAGTTATGGAAGCTGTATTAATCAAATGACCAAATTATTAAGTTATTTTGTTCTTGGTTGTGTTTTTTTTGTTTTTGTTTGGAAAAAAAATGGAAAAGAGAAAGGTTGTGGTGTCCCTGGTGCAACCCACCCATGAAACCACAATATATTTTTACATTTCTATTTGAGACTTCACAAGCAAGACATTTGCTAATTAGTCGAATTTATGTGGGTTTATTTTAAAACTCAGTTGTATCCTCCTTCTGTTTTAAAGAAAAGCTAATGACATTGTCTCTTGGGTCTTAATAGCATAGGTTTTTCAACAAATTCTGGGCTATTTCTATATTGAATTATAATACTGTGCTGTAGTTAAGTTAATGATTGGCAAATAATGACTCATAAGATTAAAAAATAATATTATGACAATAAAAATGGCTCCCACCTATATTTGTTACAGTTTAATATTCACTTGGACTGATTACTTACATTTTATTCAGTTACTTAACACTGATATGGATGGTATTTTCCACAGATATCTGGTGTTTAATGAAGTCAAATATACTTAATTTTAGACTTATATAATGCACATTTCATTTGATTGGATAACAGGCCAGGGTAGTATGCTTTTCCATACTGGAAATTGTAAAAAAAATAAATAAATAAAATAAATTGCAGGAGATTATTCCTAAATCTTCGACACTCAAAAAGCAAAATGTTTGCTCTTCAGAATATATTAATTGCGATTATGTTTCTTATGTTTTGTCATATATGTTATATAATATCAGTAAGGGAAGTGTTTTTTTTTTTGTTTAATCATGTTTATGTCATCGCTTTATGTCCATAACTTTGAAAAAAAAAAAATCCAGATTTAATTTTGTGGCCATACTGTCCAGCTCTATTGAATAATTAATCTGCTTTTCCTGCTCCAAACCACTTCCATATCAAATACAGTAGACGCAAATGTTAATAAACATAATATGAAAAGTTGTGTTGTACCACATATGCTTTAATTAAAACTCTTGGTTACAACAGCGTGTGAAGTAGCCTGTGGATTAAAAATTCATTATTTGTTTAATATCTTTTTTCCTTGCATCATTTTAGATACCTCTCAGTTGTTAATGCTAATAAATTAAATAAATTAACCATGCAGCCCTGCGTATAAGGGACCCAAACAAATGAAGCGACATCAAACTATAGTGAAAAGTGCTGCTCAGTCAGGTCTTCTGCCTCCTGTTTTTCCACTTCCTTTTCTTAAGAATTTAGCAAGTAAGGCAGATGTGTCTAATCACTTGGGCTGCAGGCTGTTTTTGTCCCCTTAAATGCCGTCCAGGCTTTACTGATGGTGGGACGAGGCTTGTGGTTTTGAGGCTCGGGCCTGGTAGGAACAGCTGTCCTACAGCTGCCATCTCTCCGGCGTTTGGGGGTTGATGGGGGTGGGGGTGTGGGGGGTTGAAAAACAGTCCCAAACCTCCTGGGTCAGAGCCCTGGTATGGCGGTCTCCCTGGCAACTGGAGCCGAGACGGTGGTGGTGTGTGTTTTTCTGTGCATGTGTGTACAGTGTGTGAGTGTGTGTGTGTGTGTGTGTGTGTGAGGAGGAAGACGAGT
>JAPSES010000044.1:931019-941322 GCA_029822895.1 Maxillicosta whitleyi | reverse complement strand
TCTTATCTTATCTTATCTTATCTTATCTTATCTTATCCTATCTTATCTTATCTTATCTTATCTTATCTTATCTTATCCTATCCTAACCTAACCTAATCTAACCAACCCTGGCTGTAAGGGGGGACTACCACTTTATTATCCACTAATCCTATCAATCCATATAAATAATTGGTGTAAAATACAGTATTTCATACAACTGTTTAGAACAGACTTTCATGGCCATACTGACAAAAATTCTTGACCTGTAGAATTTAGGAAAATGTATATATATATAATTTTTTATTTTATTTTTTTTACTATGTATTATTTACACCAACGCCTTGATTCCCAGCGTTCTTTTCTGACCAAGGGCTGCAAAGTTAGCGATAACTGGTTCCTAATTTTAACTCATAAAAACCCATAAACAGCCACCGGTGACTAAAACTATCCACTGATCTTAAATGATTAATATCTGTTGATCCATTACTCTGATCAATCCATATAAATAATTGGTGTAAAATACAGTTTTTCATTTTTTCATGGTCATCAGATGTGACCCATTTGGGCGTTCAGAGACTCTGTAGTTACCATGGAAACACCGCCGTCTTCTACAACATTGATTGACCAGTAAAAGCCATGGATTTTTTACCAATGACAGTGGATGGACACACTTGGTTTATGTTCACTTAATAATATATAAAGTAAATTTTTCTACAGTTTTCTCAGTTTTTTAAAAATAAATCACAACTTTAATTTGAGCTTTAATGAACATCTACATGATCAGTGAATTAAATATACACACTTGCTTTATGTTCACTTACTGATATATATCATTAAAAAGTCAGTTTTTCTTCTGTTTTCTCTGTTTTGGATATCATTACCCCCACCTTTAATCTGAGCCTTTACAAATATCTACATGATCAGTAACTTAAATATAAGAAAATATTTAATTTTTCAATCCAACTTTACGAAATACCATTTAGTAGTGATAAATCACATAAGAAAGGTTAAATAGAAAGAGAAAAAAACCATGGCACCAGCTGCTTAAGTCACACTGGGTCTGTATGGGCTAAAGATGATGATTTTTATTTATTTATTTTTATTTTTCTTATAAGCCAGGCTAAGCATGTCTTAACCACAGACTTCAGAAAAACTAACCTTTGACAAAAGAGGTCAAAAACAAGTTTATTTAGAAAAATAGCAAAAAAAATATAAGTATAGATTGGTGATCAGTTGCTCAATAATCTGCCAGAAGTAACTTGTTCAACTTAATGTGATATTTTATCATGAAACGGCATCGGTTTAGTTAAGGACAGTTTCTGATCTTCACTTATTAACTGTCACACTGTGAAAATACATCACAGGTGGTAACTTATTGAAATATTTCATATAGAAACTCTGACTCATTTATCAAGTTGTAAGAGTTTAGATGGATAGGTACTCATTTTAACGTCCTCACCTCCTCTAAATTGTAGTAAATTAAAAGAAAATGCTTTATTAAATAGAGATTATCAATATCACCATTAATATCAGTGTTTTTTTTTACATCAAATATTTAGATATCACAAAACGACACATAGTGAAAACTTGATACTCCGGTATATATTCCGATTATGTTGTTGTGTATTTAATGTTAATGTTGTGTAGTTGGACTGGACAGCTGTATTCCCCGAGGGGATAGATAAAGTGTTGAATATTTAATAAGACAACTTGAGTTACTTAAAGGTAAACGTTGAGCGGAGGCTGAAGGCAGCTGTGTCTGAATCTATATGACGGTCAATTAAAATAATGTGATCATCAGTGGCGAAGGCAGCGCTGAGCTCAAGAGCAACAAGAGCTGCGTGTTCGCTGCAGTGTGCTGTTTAGAATATGATTACTTGTAGCGACTAAGTGAAATCCTCGCTGTTCTCTATTCAGAGGAGGTGAGGCAAATTACAATTTTGAGAATTATTTTTGCCCAGGCAAGGAGCTAATGACTAAACGCACCTTGTTACCTTGTTATAAACGCAATTAAATTTGACTTCACAAGTCACTGTCTCCCACAGTGAGTCAAATTATGCAAAAAGACACAAATAGCACTCTTATTTTAATAGAAGTCTGATCTAGCAGTGTTACGCAGTGCTCATATGGGGGCTGTAGACTTTGAAAAGAGAAAAGCATGAAGAATAAGCATCACTGCCATTTTTCTTTAATTATTTTGCTCAGGAAGTCTGTGTGGGCTTTAATGGTTCTTTTCACTAATTGCTAGAATGCCAACTTTATGTGGAGATGTGTGGTTTCCTCTCTCTCTCTCTCTGTGTCTCTCTGCCTACTTTGTTAATAGCAGCGGAGTAAATGTGTGATAGGGTAATTAGCCTAATGAGTTGTGGCATTTACTATAAAGATCCTTCTGGATTGTCTGCATCTTATTAAAAAGCCGGTGAGGCTTTTGTTTTTCAGGTTGCGGATGTGGTGTTAACGGCTGATGGAAGCTGATTTGGCTTCCAAATGGAAACATGCACTTAATTGAAAGACACATCATAATACTTGGTTCTTTCTCTTACACAAAAATGTCCTTGCACGCTCATAAATTGCACGGGTAGAAGAGCTTTGTTTACCAGAACATGCTACTTTAAGGTCACACTCTTCATGCTTTTGCTCGAGTTCACCGCTCGCTCGCTTTACAAGTCGACAAGTAAGGAAATCAATGATAAACTGCAGAACTCCTCTCAGGCATTATTACACATCTGCTAAATACAGTAAGAACCACATATCCAGTGCCTCACCATTGGTTTAAGGACTGTTTTGACAAAGAGCAGTATTACATAAAGAGTCCTGAAAGAAAAGACCCAATCTGTTCCTCAGATTTATTTTTCGCAACAACCCATTTATCAAACACACTGAACAAAGAAAGACTTAAATATTTGTTCGTGATATGCTTCTCATTTGCATAAAAAAATAAATAAAAAAAAAACAGGAATAAGATTTCAAGATTTCAATTGGATATAGCTTGGGTTTGACAGTGGTGGGATCCATGCAGAAGGACGCCGGTGTGGCAGTGCACAGCGCCGTATGGGGCATATTATCATTCACTCTTCTCCATGGTAGGTCTTTGCTGAAAGGCTCTCCCATGCTGGTCAGCTTGGGTGTTTTGCATTGAGTCTGGTTTTAAAGGGTCTGTGCATGTGTGTGTGTTTGTGGGAGGGTTAACATACTGTCACGCTGACACTGACCCGACTTCTATGATGCAGGAATTTACTCGGCCTCTGTGTGTTTATGGTTGCATATGCATTTGTGGTTAATGGCGTTAGAAGACGTGAAGATTTGAAGACCTCAAGTCCTGCACGGCGGGAGGTAGCGCTTTTAATTTGACACGTTCAAGGACGACGATGGCCACATTTGTATTGGCTTCTGTGTTTGTCTGCTTCTGTAATGCACCATAAAGTCTGTTTATCCTCACCGCTACAATGCATCAATGCATCCTCGACCACTGTGCTGCTTTTTCCAGCGGCGCAAAGACTCTCGCTGTCTGACGGGTTTAAAAACAGGCCGTGCCTCCTCCATTTAGCAGGTCAGCGTGTGTTGGTGCTCAACCGTTGCCGAATGCAGGAAACTGTGTCAAAGCTCAAGTGGTTTTATTGGCTGTTTCTTTCAGATATCCGTTTTTATGAGTTTCCTCACTGCTTGACTTTGGATGAGAAAGGAAGTCCACGATTTTATTTTCTTTCTTTCTTTTCTTTTTTTTTTTCCCCCAACTTGGGTAACTTAGTAATGCATGTTATCTTCTCTGGACAAAAGAGTAGCCTACAGCAAACCGAATAAAACCGCATTTGCTCTTTACAGCTGTCAAATAATACCCCCTGGGCAGACAACAATATTCATCCATTCAGGCTCAAATTTTATTTCTTTTTTATATTTTTTTGTAAGAAAAAGTCATTGGATTAACTCAGCAGTGAGCCGTACCGCAGACAGAATAGGAGAAAAATCACAGCTCATACCATTTCCCATCTGTGTCTGTTTCCTGTGGACTTCAACATAGATCAGTGTTGACTACATTTCAGGTTGTGGTTGGTGATGTAAAGGTTGCATGGTTTCAGGATTTGATTCCAGAGACCAGAGAGAAACAGAACCTCAAGTAAAGTTCACAACCAGACAGAAGAAAAAAAAAAAAAGGAGGGAAAAAGGGACTTTGAAAAGAAGCGTAAAGGAGACAGAAATTATTCAGATAGTGCCAGGGTTTTCTTTGTGTGCATGTACAGTGTATGTGTATGTGCATAACCCCGCCCCATGCACACTCTTACACAGGGTATGCTTCAGACATGTAGCCTGGGGAAACGGGGGCCTTGTCGGGAGCAAACACAGCAGGGCTCCACCACAAACCGGCTTCTAATATACGGGGATACAGCAGGCCTGATTAGGATGGCAAACAGTGGGGAGCAGAGAGAGACTGAGAGAGACAGACCCAAGTCTAACCAACACATGAACGCATACCTTTAAACCCCACCCCCATGTCTACCTCCCACCTCTCTCTGTACCCCCTTGGTGGCCTGCCAGATTATTGTGAAACCAGGGAAACAAGACTCGTTCCTTACATGACTGTGTTGGTTTGATTTGAACATCAAGCGCGACTCTAAATTTGCAGATTTTTTGTCATGTCGAGGAGAAATCCTGCTGCGGCGATGAGTCTGGTTCGTTCCAAGGAGGATGTTGTTTTATCATTCAGGTGACATTGTCATGAGACTGGACTCACTGAGGTCTGGGAACAGAATGGGCATTGCTTTAAGTGTTTATATGTGGTATTAATACTCCAGCAGGAGGACGTCTGGTACCAGGACACACTTTAAGGCGTTTAAGGCCCCAAAGTCCCCTTAAGTTTATCAGTGTGAATACAAACGTCTCCTGCTCGAGTACCGTACCCGAGTCCAGCTGAGAAGGTAGTCCAGGATACAGAAATCAAACCATACCAGAGATCAGAAGTGACTTAATCGCCTCTAGACCATAGGTAGCGCTCTTACTGTTTCCTGAAGAAGCCTCAGATCCACGTTGCACGATCTCAACGACCAACGAAACCACAAATGAAGGTCGCTCTTCTTCACGTTGCCTCAACAGACTAACAGATAGACGAGTATTGCCTGCCAACAGAACAGTCTCGGTTGATGATGTAAGGGTTTGTCTTCGTCTGACTTTGCGATCTGCATTTGTTGGATAGGCTCAGAATTCCCTTCACACCACCGCCACCTACTGTTTCAGCCCGGTAACACATACTCGTACTCGGACACGGGTCACAGTACGTGCTTATGAACACAACATCTCTTGGAAAGGTGTGAGTGTATCCAGGTACGGCACAGATTTGGTTAGTGAATAGTGAATCAACACCATGTATCTACACACTGTGTCACTCACTGAATAAAGTATGAATCTAATTGTTTCCACACATCTGTATTATAGTATAACGTTTTCCTCTAAAACTCATTGATGCTTATTTTAAGTCAGTCAGTCAAAAAAACTGGCCATAGAATCTTCATGTTCTGCATCAGCTGATAGTTTACGTTATAGTTCTATTGGCTTAACTCTGTTTATAGAGAGAAAACAGCCACAGGAAAACCACAAATCACCTCTGTTTTCTGTACTGTTTGTGTTGTCAATAGCTGGAACCGACCACACAAGTTTATTCTGAACCGTAGATCAACAAATAGAAACTCGGCAAAGATAACAACATCCCATAATAATGTTGTACCTTCATACGTCTCAGAATCAAAGTCAACCGAGTAGAAGAAACGCTGCCATTTCAGCCTCAAACTCCATTCTTTTTATTTACATTTGTGTCCAGTGGAAAACAACAATAGTGCTTCTAGCTTTTATCATACATTCTTAACAGTTGATTCTTAATGGTTCTCATGCTAACTGGTCACTGTCTGGTGCTTTAGTCGAAGGCCTGTGTTGTTAGTTTTCATCAACCTGAGAGGCTGGCAGTGACGCACTACTCCCTCTAGTGGCTGGAAAATTCACTTTACATCTCTGTAATTAAATACTTTGGCAGAACTTAAGAACATTGTATTCTAAACACTATAATGAGATATTTTTTTCTTGAATAGAAATACAACATATAACCCCTTTAAAAGCAATTAGACGGGTGTAAAGGCATGCTGGTTCAATTGTCACCTTAGAATCAAAACCAGTATCACCACAGTTGGGTGTTTAACCTCATGCAGCATCGTTTGTGGTTTCCTGTACCACATGAGGGAAAGATTTTAATTTTCTTTCCCACCCTAAGTTATTTTTCAGTAACCGAAACAGTTTTGCAAAGGGCATGGACTCGTAGAGTTTTAATTATTTTACAACTTTTATCATTTTCCACCTAAATCACTCATCCTGTCAACTAATCCAGACAGTGTTGTTGTGCTTGTAATAAACCCCAGTATGAGCAACACTGAGCGAACATAAAGCTCAGCACATCCTTTTGTTGTCAGTGTAGAATTATAGTCTGCTTAAACTCATTAACCCGTGCAGAAACATAGATCCATTTCCAGTATTTACTGTAGAGGGGCTTAAAGCTGATTTTAATAAAACTTTAACCAACAGCATGCTACGATGTTGTAGTTCAAATTCTTCTTGTTTCAGCTTTGAGCCAAGATAGATGATGGAAGCCGCAGCTCTATGTAAATGAATTACAGTCGTTCCCCTAATGTTTTGGCTGATCACACTTTTAGTTCAGTTGTGTAAATATTGAGACTAAATATTGGCCTGCTACAACCTGTTTGAACATTTGCTGACTTGGGTTTCTTGCCAAACAGGACTTTGAGTGAAATAGTGCGCTCAAATAGTCGGAATTAATATAAATAATAGTCAAAAAAATATAAAAGTAGTTATTTTCTTGCTCTAAAATTAACTTGTAGAGGGTGGTTATCACTCTTAGGCTCGAGAGGCTTTTAGTGCTTTGGTTAGTGACGGCGACATGAAGCAGAGGCGACAATTATGGCTTGACAACAGCACATTTTGGGGCATTATAATAGTGGTTAGCTTTAAAACGTGTAATATTCTGCCACTCAAGTGCTTTCTAATCGAATTATCGAGCAGCACCTTGTTTCCTTCCCCAGATCCTTCCCCACCCACCATAAAGCCGATGCCACTAGAACTGCCACATCCCTCACCTTCATGTTTAAGTCATCACGTACCCTGCTGGCCTCTGATTCTCCGTTTCGGGTTTTTCGTTGGTGACCCAGCACGATGCAGTGCTAGAGGGTGGGGGACCGTGCTGACTCTACTCACTGGCCGTCCTGTAAATCGTTCTTTTATGGCCCTTGTAATGATCCCCCAGCCGGCAATCTCCACTCCGTCGCACTGCAGATAGAACCTGCCGCTTCTGGCACCCGACGTGGGGGGCTCAGGATGGTTGGAGGTAGTGGGAGACTGGAAAACACACATTGCGTGACCATACACACACACACATGTATAAGCAGACACAAGCTGCTATGTTCGCGTTCATAAAAATGCATGCCTTTTCACACCCCATCTACCTTAATCCCAACTTCCTGTGTAAAGGTCATAGAAAGCGCCAGAGGGTAGTGTTTTTACCTCGCTGTAAGTTGGCAAGGTCCAACTGTGCGCGATGGTACGTCGTCAAGGATAGATGTTTCCTCATGCAAACCTTGATTGCTTTGATGGCCATAGCCTTTTACATCTTTTATTCCAAATTTGGCTCTTAACCACAGGGAAACGGTGACAGGGTAGGGCTTAAAATTCCCATAGAGGAGAAAACACCAAGGCCAATCTGAAAAACCCATAAGAACGCCGAAGATAACGACTAAACTGTGTACCAGATGAGCTAAAAGATCCACATCAGGATTTGTTTCCCTAGATAGAATTCTCACTGTGTAACATTTCGGTCGAGCAAAGTCTGCTGAACAAATGCAGTTTTAGTTTAATGTGTCTGACTGTCTCTGAATGTTAATTTGACTCGGTGCCATTAAACAAGATATGCATAATTGTTTCTTTTATAGAGTGGGAACAACAGAGAAGATGTAGCTGACAAATGTGATGTCTTGCCAAGTTATTGTAACTTAGAGGCTTTATTGTTAGCGATCATTAAGTAGAAAATATAAAAAGAAAAAAAAAAAAGCAATAATATCTGGTGTTCCAAATTTTTTTTTGGCTCTATTTCCCTGGAAATAAAGAGGTGTGATGTGCAATCTATCAACGGGGTAACTGCATATATGGAGCAAAAAAACAAAGAGCTTTTGAGTTCATCTGAAACGTGATGCCGTAAATATATAGCTGTGAGTGCAAATATTTTCTTACAAAGGTTAATTGGATAAATATTTGTTGAACATCTGCATCAGATTTTTTTAACGAACAAATTTTGTGACATTTCTCCTGTTATTACAATTAGCACCTTTAATTGCCATATGTTTTGTATTTACCATGCTGTTGTTCTTTGTTAATGCATACATGGTGCTATATGTGTTTAACTGCTAAACCTGCTGTATTTCTGCAGTTTCTACCCATAATACCCTTGGGTTGACAGCAGATGTCTGTGTCTATTTATGAAGCAAATTAACTTAAATCAAGTGTCAGTTTTTTTTGTCTTATTCTGCTTTGTCTATACATATTAGCACTTGTAAAAAAAAGGGGGAAAAAAGGAGAAAGAAGGTGCAGTGAAACACAGATCCTCTCACCCCATTGGCAGAATTAATCACTTGCTGTAATAAAAATAACAGATTGAATGTGAGAGTAAATAACTTGTTAAGACACCATCTGCAGTGCTGAGAGTCACCCTGTTTGCTCTCAGTTATAGTCCCCCGCTCCTTTTACCCCCACCCAGATCCCCCCCACCGCCACCACAAGACATTAAACAGACAAGGCAGAGACTCTCCACTCTGCACGTGACCCCGATGTTTAGTATTCCTGCCACGTCTGGCTGAGGGAGCGGCATTAAATTGGGATCAGGCAGATTAGAGTATAATATAGACGACTATTAAAGGCTGCAAATGAGAGCCATGGGTTAGAGCCTGAGCAGGGGCCCAGCCTTCCTCCACACCAGTGCAGTCCCCTGCAATATGCGAGTACCGCACACATACATGGGCAGACAAATGTCTAAACCAGTCACACTGCCAGAAATGAAAATATCAGACATCATCATTTTAGACCGAGAACAAACAGCGAATTACCTTCGCATGTTTATTTGGCAGAGGGTTTTTTAACGTCGGATGCCCTTCCTGACACAACCACGCTTGGAAGTGCACCCCCTTATGGCCACATCGGGATGTACAGCGTAAAGAACCTTTCCCAAGGGATCACCTGGGTCTCGAACCGACCAAAGTCAGTGGCGTTAACCACTGAGCTACCCAGTGGCTAAAGGTCCTGTACGCAGATAATAATAATTCACAATGAAAATACTGATATGGTGATTTTTTTTTTTCTAATATATGCGACTAAAATACACTTGTAGAATAAATTCCTCAGTCCGAACAACCAAAAACAATTCATAAATTAGTAAGGTTATAACAGTTTGGGGTTTTTCATTATATAGTTGTGGAAAAAATTATTAGACCACCCCTTGTTTTCTTCAATTTCTTGTTCGTTTTAAAGCCTGGTGCAGCTAAAGGTACATTTGTTTGTGTGTATATATATATAATGATAACAACAAAAATACTTCATAATAGTTTAATGTCTAAGATGATATCTATACATTTTCCATGTTTTCTTGATAAATGACAAAATCACTTCAGTTTTTACATCAATATTTATGTCACTGTACTGACAAAAACAGTGCTTTTAGACATTCCATGTTTTCTTTTCTGTCTGTTTTAATCACATGACACACAGGAGTTAGGATTTGATTACATAACCATTGTTTTTGATGGTCTAATAAGTTTTTCTGCGACTGTAGTTTTATTTTGATTTGACAGTTTTTAGAGCAGTTTTTTTTTTTTTAATGTTTTTAGTTTTTGTTTTGCCGCATGCTCTCAACTTTGATTGATTTATTGATTGATGTATTTATTTCTAATATGAATGTCAAAACAGCAGAAAAATGAATAAACAAAACATTTAAACATAAGACATAATGCACAAAAGAAGTGAGAATAAGCTAGATTTTATTTTGTTTTTTGGAACAATGTTTTTATTGAGTTTCACAGATTTCCAAAAATTATATTATAAACTGAAATTGAACAGTTTGAATTTCAAATCTTGAAAAATCTTAAATAATAACAGGGTACTGAGAAAAATAAATAAATAAATAATAAAACAGGATGATTGATTGATAGATGGATAGATAGATAGATAGATAGATAGATAGATAGATAGATAGATAGATAGAGAGAGAGAGAGAGAGAGAGAGAGAGAG
>JAPSES010000044.1:847066-859897 GCA_029822895.1 Maxillicosta whitleyi | reverse complement strand
GGGATAAAGGATCAAAATCAATGTGCGTTTTAATATTTTTTTCTAATTTCAAGTAGAAAATGAGTAATATAAAGGTAGTTTTGCAGCAGCTGGAGGGTTCAAGTCCAAACTTTATGAACCATTAGGGTCCAAATATGCAAATAAATGAACCACAGACGAATAACGGTGAGTTTAGATAAACACGAGCCCCTTTTTAAAGTAAGTTTCTACAGTTTTTAACGACTAATTATTTAATTATTACGTTTAATTTGATCTCTGTATATTTATAGAATTATCTGAATGCAATTTCAACACAAGAGAAGAAGAGAACTGTCGCAACTTAAAGGTCAGACAATTTTCAAGGCAAACGACGGTGCTATTTTCTGTGCATCATTACTTTCTAAATGGACAGTGTTCTGGCTCTTGTTGCTGGAATGAGACTATTTGCTTGGTCGTAAGTTCATTAAGTCCAATAATATCTGGAATATGGAAAATGGAGCATGATTACGGTTTTAACAGTTAATCAAAAAAATAGATCTTTGCCATAAAAAGGAAATTAAGAACAGCTGTTGGTGAGAAAGAACCCGGTTTACACAGATTTAATTGTGATGGAAACGTAACATTATTGATTAAACACTGGATAAGTATCAATTACTTATTTTAATGGTGTTATTGCATTTTGATGAAATACTAAATTATGTGTGAATTAAGTACTTGACTAATGACATGTTTTATTTGCCGCTGTATTACTTTACTTGTGTTTTTTCCACATAGACAAATGACTGATTAAACTGATAAAAATGTTAAAAAAAAATCAAAGTGTGAATATTTCTAGGTTTCATTCGTCCTCTGACAATGAGCTAAAGGTCTCTGGGTTGTGGAAATGGTTGCAATGAATTAGAAAAAAAATGGAGTTAGCATTATTTTAAAAGGTTTGTTCTGTTTTTCAATAGTTTTGCTCCTGAAATTTCGTGCATTTTAAGTAAATGGGAGAAAAAAATGTTTTATTTTATTTTTTATTTGACTTACTTTTCCCAAAATGTAACAACATCTATTCTGGATCACTGGCAAAATATAAACCATTGCTTTAAAAAAAAAAAAAAAAAAAAAAAAAAAAAAAAAATTCCCCCCACAATATCTTTATTGATTTTTTTTTTTTAAATACAAGTTTAGTACAGTGCTGTATGTCAACAATTAATTAAAAAAAACAAGTGTTGACATATTATATAAATTTTTATATGAAATAAAACAGAACAAAAAATGGTTAAAGACGAAGGAACAATTGCAATGAATTAGAAAAAAACAATCATAGACCAAAGTTGGTGCATCTACTGGTGTGTTAGAAAAGCAAAATTAGCATTATTTGAAAAGGTTTGTTCTGTTTTTCAATAGTTTTTCTCCTACAGACATTTG
Source organism: Maxillicosta whitleyi (assembly GCA_029822895.1). Classification (NCBI taxonomy): domain Eukaryota; kingdom Metazoa; phylum Chordata; class Actinopteri; order Perciformes; family Neosebastidae; genus Maxillicosta; species Maxillicosta whitleyi. The sequence continues at coordinate 858,505 of JAPSES010000044.1, read as the reverse complement.
AAATTTCGCACATTTAAGTAAATGGGAGAAAAAAAAAAGATTAGAATTTTTTTTTTTGACCTACTTTTCCCAAAATGTAATGACATCTATTCTGGATCACTGGCAAAATATAAACCATTGTTTTTATTTTTTTATTTTTCTCCACAATATCTTTATTGTTTTTGTGTACAAGTTTAGTACGGTCAGTGCTGTATGTCAACAATTAGTTAATAAAACATGTGTTGACTTATTATATACATTTTTATATGAAATAAAGTAGAACAAAAAATGGTTAAAGATGAAGGAACAATTGCAATGAATTAGAAAAAAACAATCATAGACCAAAGTTGGTGCATCAGGTGAAACAAATGCTCACAGTATTTCCTTAACACGTGTTAGAAAAGCAAAGTTGCCATTATTTGAAAAGGTTTGGGGACCATTTATAGACTTTATGGGGAATTAAAATTTGACAGAAGACACTAAAGTCAACTAAGTATTTTTCACTGTAAACCTATAAAATATTACGTACTATTATGTATCTTGGGGTAAATGGATTTCAATGTGTGTGTTTATTTTTGTTTGGTTGTAAGATGTATATTTAGGTCAAACACCTTTATATCTGGTCAGGTTAATGTTTATGTTTATTTCACTGTAAATCCAGTTTAGTATGAATTCAACCAGTAGTTTTGCTTCTACAAACTTCTGAAATTCCGGCCATTTTAAGGAAGTAAATTGTTAATTTGGAATTTTTATTTTTTATTTTTTACATTTGACCTACTTTTCCCAAAATGTAATCACATCTATTATAACCCCCCTTTTTTTTCCTCCACAATATTTTCACTATTATTAACTATATATAATTATAATAATTTATATTATAATAATATAATATATTATACTATACTATAATTATTTCACTATAAACCCAATTTAGTTTGAATTCAACCAACAGTTGTAAATGGGGGAAAAAAATATTTGAACATTTTATTAAATGTTTTTATTTTTTTGACCTACTTTTCCCAAAATGTAATCACATCTATTCAGGGTCACTGGTAAAATATAAACCTTTTTGTTTTCTCCACAATATCTTTATTGATTTAGTATACAAGTTTAGTATGGTAAGTGCTGTATGTCAACAATTAGTATTATATACATTTTTATATGAAATAAAGTAGAACAAAAAATGGTTAAAGATGAAGGAACAATTGCAATGAATTAGAAAAAAAAAATCATAGACTAAAGAGACTAAAATGGATTTCAATATGTTTTTATTTTTTTTGTTTGGTTGTAAGATATATATTTAAGTCAAACACCCTTATTTCACTATAAACCCAATTTAGTCTGAATTCAACCAATAGTTTTGCTGCTGAAGTGTCAACAAACAAACAAAGAAACAAAACAACAAACCAAAACAACAGCCTTGCCTCCTGTTCTGGGGAAAAACAGTGACAGCGTTGATCAGAGTGACAGCCTGGGAAACAATGTGCATTTGATGAGAATCCAATTCTCAGCAAAATTCAGTTTAATACGAAGGTGCGGCTGCATTTTAAAGCTGCAGGAGTTGAAACCAAGAGGCTGAACGTGAGAATCCATCCTTTCCTTCTGCAGTTTGTTTGGAATCAAAAGCCTAAAACGTATGTAAATACAAACCTGACGCCGCTTCACACCTCTCTGCAAATAAGACCACACTTTTCTAAAGCTTTCGGCAAATTATTCTGATCAGTGATCGGTAACTGCAGCCGTTAATAACAAGTTTAACCCCCTACTTTCCTGAAAACACCTGTGATTATCCACGCGTCACATCATAGATCGTCCACGAGCTGCGGAAGGTAGAATTATTGTTTACTGGCACAAAAACTACCCAGCACTGCAGCTTCCAGTGTCACCATAATTAAGGCTCGTTTAAGTTTCAATAAAATATGAAGTTCTTTTGCATTAATAGGTTTTCATTAAAACAACAACACAAACAAAATGCAGACTGTAGTAAAAGATGGTTTCCTGGAGTTATTATGTAAAAACCAAATGAACTGTGGAGAAAACCAAACCCAGGAACACGTCTGTTTAACCCTTTCATGCATGAATTATGGAACCTTAATCAGGATATTTTTAGGGCTGCAACTAACGATTATTTTAGCAGTCGACTAATTTACAGATCCAGTAACGATTAGTCACGATTATCCCATGATACTGTAGTGGAAGGAAGGAAGGAAGGAAGTGGCAGCGTACTGGGTTCTGTGTTCGGGGTTATATTGTTAGACTTAAAACATGTTGTTAATGCAAATGTTTATTTCTATTCTTGTTTTAATGTTTTATAGTGAAATCCTGTGCTTTTATACTGAAATCTTGCATTTTATGTTTGTGTTAAAATGGAACCGTGACTTAGACGGCTGTGCGCCGCTATCGGCCGCCTCCAGAAATGTTCGTTATGTTCGTAACCTGTTTCCTGACTTGTCCGGAAGTGTCAAAATAAAAGCTCTTCTTCGAAAAGTAAAACTTTGCTTCCTAAACTCCTACACCGCCGTCACCATACACAAATAATACGATTAGTCAACAATGACATTTCATGTCGACAAAATTTTATTGTCGATGTTATATGTAAATGTCCACTCACCTGAACACCATGTAAACATATATTTATTAACATACTGTGTAAAGACAACTAAATAAAAACATTTTTAATGCTGCTAATCAGATGTTTTCTCACATTTTTACTGTATTACTATTTGTATTGTATTTCATATTGTAATACTAGTTAGCGACCGAATAGCTTAGTGGTTAACGCTGAAGACTTTGGTATGAAGGGTTGTTAATTCAAATCCCAGGTGGGCCCTTGGGCAAGGCCCTTTAGATTATACATGGCTATACTTTGTAAGTCCCTTTGGATAAAAACGTCAGCCAAATGTAATGTAATGGTAATATGCAGTTATTACTCACTCAGGGTGTTTTTTTTGCATATTATCTCATTTTTTACATAACACCTTATTATTATTTCACCTTCACGTCAGAATGTATCAGTGGCTATAGCGACATTTTTATTTTATTTACTATTATAAACATGGGTTTGTTTGTATATTTTTATAAGTAGGTGTACATAAATACTATATTTTAATAAGTATAGGTGTTTTCTTACGTTGAAGGACAGAGGTTGCACAGAGGGGGGTGGGGGTGGGGGTGTAGAGCCAATGGAGGTGTGGTTAAGGAGGCAATGGTTAAGGTGGTATGGACATGTGTGGAGAAGAGGGGAGGGTACGGAAGTGGGTAGAGCGTTAACGATGGAGGGGGCACGAACACGAGGGAGGGGACGATGGAAGGATGTGTTTGAGGACGTTATGAGGGTGATGGGGTTGGAGAAGGAGATGGAAGGAATCCATGGACCGGTCAACCGCCGCTAGCAGGAAAACGGCCGATATAAAAATGTTGTTTGTGTTAATAAGTAAGTTCCTTTCAGCTTTTCCCCTCAGGGGTCGCCACAGCGAGATTGAGATTTGGCTCAGGTTTTTACGTCCGATGCCCTTCCTGACACAACCGGGCTTGGGACCTGCATAATGAGACTTGTGCCCCCTTGTGGCTGCATTGGGAAGTACAGTGTAAAGAACCTTTACCTGGGTCTAAAACCGGCCATCTTCTGCACCAAAGTCAGTGGCGTTAACCACTGAACTACACAGTAACTACTTTGTGTTAATAAGTATAAGTGTGTATATTTGTGTGGGGTGAGTTTAGGACAAGTACTTACATCTCCTTGAATTATATAAAGGTGTATTTTAAAATAAATAAATAAAACTTGACTTTCTATAGTACAACTGGAAACTATAGCCGGCTTTTCTCATCGCTTCGTCGCGGTACAACAGCTAATGAAAAGACTGCGAGTACAGAAACACTTGGACGACCACATTCATATTCATTAATGCAAAATTGAATGTTAATACAAACACCGGGAGTGTAAACAAAGATCATTTACAAATTGAGAAAACCAGCAGTTGAACATTACGCACACTTCGAAAAAAAGAATACTGCGGAGGTGTGCAACCTTTTATTAATATATTTCCAAACATCAGCGAGTGATTCATAATTTAGCTCAGTGGTAGGTAGAGCTTCTGCCAAAAAACAAAACCTGTGTAACTTTTCACGTGCACAGCGGGTTACACAGAACCAAAACGCTATTAAAACTTGAGTCATTTGGGAAAAAGTGGGAGGCTTGTGTCTATCCATACTGCTGAGATAAGTAACTTGAGGGACTTCCTAAGGCCTCGGCCTAGTTTGCTTCAAGTCTGGGAGAAAAAGGGGGAGGAGGAGGAGGAGAAGAAAAGCACAGCAGCTGCCAAGCAGACAGCATGAGGTGGTGTCTGATTCAGGCAACAAAATCTTTGCTTGATACACAAAGCCCGTGATGTCTGGAGGCTTTTAAAGGTCTGCGATCTTTCAGCCTCGGCGTAATGACATATTGCCATGTACCGACACATCCGGGCGTCGAGAGATGTCCTTGTTTTTTAGGCGGTTTGACCAAAATACACACATTCATTGGGATTTATTCAAATAGTACAAGAAATAAGAATCGTTTTTCCGAGGCATTTCCTGGACTTATGTGTACAGACAGACCGGCTAAGGAAAGGAAGTTTTTAGAAGTACAGGGTTTTGGGTTTGAACCGTTCATCCTGCAGTTTCTACATCGGTGATAATAGGCAGGAATATGTGCCATTTGATGCCTGCATCCCCACTGGCTTAGGAAATATCGAGTGTACCAAAGATGATGTTATCTGGCTTCTGTCGCAGTCAGAGTCCTGACTATCTAGAGTGTGGCAGATGTACAGTGTGAAGCCACTAAAAGACTTTAAAAGGGAGGTTTGAGGTCTGAGCCACAGCCAAAACGCCGAGCTATACTTCACAATTAACGGCTACGAAAAAGCCAAATGGAGTATTTAATTTTATTCACAATTTTGCACAAGAAGTGAGAATAAATACAAGCGTATAAGAGGAGGCAGTGCATTAAACATAATACATGTAGGCAGCGTTTATAGGAATACACTGTTGCATAATCTCTTAATTAAACAGCACTTGCTTTCCTTAAAAAAAATCCAACTCAGTCACTGGAATAAAAGGTTCCATGTATGGAAACCACAGATATGTATAATCTCTATGTTCTGAACGAAGAATATGTTTCATATCAACATTTCCAGATACATGTGTGTTGTTAAGAGAACAGAATGAGGCTCAGGGTGTTTTCATATTAGATGTCCAGATCCTGGATACACACACACACACACACACACACACACACACACACACACACACACACGTACAGTCACAGTTATGTTTTATTTTTTATTTTATTTTTTGGGATGTTACTTCTTCAAAAGAAATATAGGTAGTCCTCGGCTTACGAACGAGTTCTGTTCCTACGGTGTCGATTTAACCCAAATTTCCACGTAAGTCAGAATTAACCCTTTAGTACCCCTAAATACCCCCTAAATAACTATCCAAATACATGTATTATACTTCATATTAATAATATAAAGTAAAAAATTAGATACAGTATTTACTGTACATACAGTATACAGTACGCATGTACAGTAATAGCGGACAAGACTCTGGCGTTGTGAAGTCAAAATAATGTAAGTCGGGTACGTCGTAACACGAGGACTACCTGTATTTTACATAGATTCTAATGGTTGAATAATTTTTTGTTGGTTATAAAAACAATGTTGACTTGTTGGTTGTCATTGTCTGCTATGTTTTCTTCTTCAGACGGCGTCAGCTGACCGCTGTGATGTGTCCTTATGTTTTGTTCTTCCTGGGCGTGGTCAACCCGACAGGTTCGACAGTTCTGTCAGGTTGACCACGCCCTCGCCACCCGATGTTCTCTGGAGGATGAACGCTCCCTGGTCCCTCACACGGGGACACATCACAGCGACCAACTAACGCCGTCTGAGGAAGACTGCGCATGACAGTGGAAACATGTGAAGGTAAAAACACGTCCACTTAAACTAGTCTGAAAAAAAACACCAAATAATTGGTGTAAAATGCAGTTTGGATTGCACCCCCGGGTCGGGGAGGAGATACTGCCCCAAGTGGAGGAGTTTAAGTATGTCAGGGTCTCATTCACAAGTGAGGGAAGTCTGGGACTCCCTGATTAGGCTGCTGCCCCCGTGACCCGACCCCGGATCAAGCGGCAGATGATGGATGGATGGATGGATGCAGTTTGTCATGTTTTCATGGTCAACAGATATGACCCACTTGGATGTTCAGAGGCTCTGTAGTTACCATGGAAACACTTCATGGTAACACTATTGACAGGTATAATTGACATTTTTGCTGTTTTCAGACCTAAAATCAACAGAACCATAACACCACAGAGCATTTTACAGAAAGAGTCTTCTAAATATATATATATAGTTGAATAAAACTGAAATTGAAAGTCATTTATAAATATATTATAGTAAGACTGTTGACATAAAAGTGTGATAAATACACACTAGACTCACACACTACTTTATATTAAATAATTAAGAAAGAGGAGAAAAAACAGACCTAAGAGTCTTGTCAGTGTTTTCTTCAGGAGGAAATGACATCATATGGATCAGGTCATGTGATTTGGAATTAACACACTTCCTTCAGAGGTGTTTTTGGAACGTCATCGTAGCTGAAAGTGATTATTTCTCAGACATGGATACAATTTTTTATTTTCCATATAACATTTTAATATATTGCCAAAAAATTATTATGTCATGATTATCTGAACTTAACAAAAATAACACAATCAAAGCCATTTTTGAATAAGTTCCTTCTTTATTATTATTATTATTAATAATAATCTCATTTTTAGGTGGTTGTCATTAAATCCAGACAGTTATTTAGTCAATACTTTTATTAATTATTTATTAGTCATTTATTAATAAGTGATTGTTTTCTTGATTAAATATTTCTGGATTTTTTAAAATTTGGACATTAAACAACCCATAATAATAAGAATAATAATACTTATTATTAATTTGTTTATTTAACTTTTAATAAAGAAGTATGAAGATATATCCCATGAACCCTTTACTAAGTATTGACCCTTCTACAACATCAATTCACCAGTAAATCTATGTAGTTTAATCAATGCCTGTTTGTTTATTTTCAATTATTGATATATTTCACTGAAAAAGCCTTTTTTTTTTCAGTTTTTGATATAAAAACCATCGACTTTAATCTGAGCTTTAATAAACATCTACATGATCAGCAAATTACATATAGGAAAATACTTGATGTTGACCGAAAAAAACACAAAATACAGAGGATAATGTCATAATAAATGGCAATAATGCGCTTAAGAAAGGCTAAATATAGAAAAAAAACATAGATTTTAGAGCTGGCACAACAGTATCTCTGGGTCTTTCTGGGCTAACGTCGCTCCTGCCTTGAACAGACTGTATTTTATTCGTTTTATTTCGTTTTTTCGACCCACTCCGTTTACCAGACAAGCTGTGGATGTCTGTAGTTTTAAAGTTCCTGTTGCTGGTTTGAAACCGGTCCCACACTGACTGACCGGCTCAAGTGTTCTCTAAAGAGACAAAACCCACCGAGCGGCTGTTTCCAACCACTAGAGCTGATTTCAGTGTTTGACAGTTGGAGAAGGAGCACACACTCGACGACCGACTCAGTCAAGTGTGGACTTACAGTTCACTGTAGCCTGATGGCCGGCGGCAGTCTGCCATCTCTGTTTGTTTGGTTTCTCCTGCTCGTCACCAGTCAGAAAACACACTGGGGAAACGGAGAAATTCTTTTATCCCTACGACACAGACTGAGGCGACTGTTAATTAAGACCGTCCTCTTCTTTACGCTACGTATAAGCGGCCGTGTAACTGTAATTAAAGCCGAAAAAAGCCGGCATTATCACTGTTTTTTAAGAAAAGCTAATATTATTACTGCCTCGGAGCCCAATTTAGCTCCGTTTCTTTTCTTGTCACCATCCATTATGGTTTGGAAACACCACTGTCTGGGCCTGACAGGACATTATTAGCTTCATGTCCCTTTGGTTCAGCCTCGGACCGCCAAGCACCACGTGATTATCACCGACTGGACTGTTTGTTGGAGGAAAAACAAAGGAGTAGTTTCACCGTTAGATAGCTAAACTGTACGGACAAATGTATCGGGATTCGTTGAATATAGGTGTTTGTTTTCTAACGAGATAAATATTATTGTAATGCGTTGGTTAGTTTTATTTGAATTGTTACGTTTGCCTCCATTTGCTATCCATCCTCCATTTGTATTATATTTTTTTATCCTATTCTATATTTTTGAATGCATAGTATTTTTAATCAATTTTTTTTCTTTTCTACTGAATGTCGCAGCGTTACACCGGGACAAATTCCTAGTTTGTGTACTACATGAACAATGGCAATAAAGCTGTTTCTGATTCTGAAAATGCGTTAGAGATGGTTTTTACTTCATTTCCAGGGTTCTAGCTAGCGTAAAGTACCGCCACGGCCTGTTACGCTATAATTTTGGGCCACTACACTACTTTTCTCACGCTATGTTAAATTTTCAATACAATGTAACGGCATTAAGACTGGATTTAATCAAATACTATGCTATGATCGGTGACGTACATTCAGTCTTTGATGGCGGACGTAAATTCAGATGCGGAAACATTCAGCGAGTGAGTTTTCAAGAACTCGCACCAGTCCCCCCCCACCCCCACCCCCACTATATACTACTACTAGAAACCTGATTTCCCTTTATTTTTGCCATTGATATTTATTTTTATTTTATTTTATTTTATTTTATTTTACCCATGACTATAAATTTAAAGGTTCTCCCCCTAAATTTCTGAAATCTTTTTTCAAGCTCTGACTGTAAATAATAATTTTCTACCATAAGAAACCATCACTTTTCTTCACATGCCCCTCGGGATGAAAAATCTCCCTTTGAACTTTCAGGAAATATTGATGTCTATGATATCGATGGCTGGAGAGTCGGCTTGTGACCGATGGGTCACCGGTTCGATTCCCCCGGACCAGCGGATAACTGTTGGCTGATGTGCCCTTGAGCAAGGCGCTTAACCCACATTTGCTCCCTAAGCACCTGATATGTGGAGCCCAGTGTGTAGTGTGTGATGCATGCATGATGGACTAAAAAGCAGATACGTTAAGGTGCGGTGCCTGTTTGTGTGTGAACCTACTGAAAACAATGACTCGTCTTCAGTCTCAAAACAGCGTGAACAGAACATCTTACAGCTCTACACATCATGCGTCCCAATATTTTTGTCCATATAGTTTATAAACATCAATAATTTACAGGTAGATCGTGTAAGATCAGAGAAAATAAGTCAAAACCCACCCCTGAGGCATTTTTTAGACGCAAATTTAGATTAAAAAACTTCAAACAAAACTAACCGATGCAATATTTACCACAATATAAAACTACATCGTGTCATTTGTCTTTAGTGTTTTGTATCCCAGATCGCTGTTAGAAAAGAAACATTTGGATTCAGGTCATTTCCCTTTGGTCTTTGAGGATGAGGTGATAAAGTATTAAAAGAGGTGAAAATCAGTACAAGTCTGGTCATGTTGAATCTGCAGAGACATCCTCAGCAGCAGAGATCGTTACAGTCACGTCACTTACTTCACTTTGTAGTCGGTGTAGATGTATAGTTTTTATATTTTCGGAAAGTTTTACAATAAAATGTGACTTTATTGATATTAAAACTGACAAACGTGTGTGTAAATGATGTAAATATGGATATTCTAATTACTTGTCTCTTGTCATTGGCTGTTATACAGTCCCACTGGACGTATGTGGAATGATAAATTCATCTCTATAACGTTTATAATCAGCAGTAACATCAACTATGAGATGTTTAACCAGCTTTAAAAATACTTTAGATGGCTCTTAGTTCATTTTGGGCGTCAGGGTTTAGTTTAAAAATAAAGGAAAAGTCAGAAACGACCCACAAATAAGACAGAAATTTTCTTTTTTTAATTTAAACCGGAACTTTTCATAAAAAATAAAAGAATAAATATGTACGAGTTGCTCTATGTGGCATCAAAAACAAATGACGCTGACATTGGATTCTCCAGAAACATACAACTTTTTTTTTTTTGTCCAAAGTATCAGAAATCATATTCAATAGAAGGAAAATTAATGTTTTTTTTTTTTTGCAACAATCAATTCTTTGCTCCATTATTAAAGACTTGAAAAGCTTTTTTAGCCCACATAATAGCTGCTAGTTTATAAATTCTAAATAAAGTTAATAAATATAATACAGGATACTAAACAATAACAATAATAAATGTATAAAATGTGTCAATTTTGACAAATACATAAGCCTCTATTAATGTAACGTCAGTTTATTATAACCCATCATGCAATTATTTATTTAAGTTACTAAATAAAGTACGTTTCTTTCAGCTTTTCCCCTCAGGAGTCGCCACAGTGAATCACATTCGTATGTTGATTTGGCAGGTGTGCATGCCCTTCCTGATACAACCTGGTTCAGCTCAGTACTTGACTGGATAGCCTAGTGGTTTACACTGACTTTGGTGCGGAAGGTAGCTAGTTCGAATCCCAGGTGGGCCCTTTAGGCTAGACATGCCTGTAAGTGGCTTTGGATGAAAGCGTCAGCCAAATGTAATGTAATATTTATCCGGGTTTGGGACCGGCACAATGAGACACTGCCCCCTTGTGGCTACAGGTATAGTGTAAAAGGCCTTACCCAACGGCCCACCTCAGGATCGAACCGGTCATCTTCCGCACCAATGGCGTAAACCACCGAACTACCCAGTCGATACTAAAAAAAACAGTCATATTGTAATATCTGGTCTGAAATAAAAGCATGTCTCCCATTTCTGAGACGACCACTGGCATTTTTGCGCTCATTTTTTGCCACTTTTTTCTTTCATTTTTTGACGCGTATCATTTCTTTGTACAAATTAATCCTCCCTTTGTTTGTTTGACTGAATAAACCGTTGCTTCCGGACACAAAACAGGTGTTCAGTGGCACCCGAATACCTGAGGGAACATATTAAATGAAGATATCTGTTGTGGCCTGTGTACCGACGAGAAACCAGCAAATAATGCCGTCCGCCATCACTCACTGCCTTGAAACCAGTGTGCAAGCATATTTCAGCTCCGTGGCTCGGCTGCTCGCTCTGTCAGCTCGCTTATCTCCAAATAAAGGTCCCTCGCACCCTCTGTATACAAGAAATTCAAACTGGAGGCCAAAACATGGAGCCATTCCATAATGTTTGCCTGTTAGAAAAGGCTGGTTCAGGCTTGTATTCACCTGTCAAAAGTAGGCTCAGGCGTTTAAATCATCAGCCGTATGCAGAGGAAGATAATGTGGAAGTTCAGAGACTACCAAATTATTTCAGGGGATTAGCTTCCTGACTGTCATCTTTGCCTCGCACAGCCTGGCATTCAGAGGCTTGCTGACTCCACGGACAAACAGCAACCTCTGACTTTAACAGAGTTAGCCACCCC
>JAPSES010000044.1:834901-846966 GCA_029822895.1 Maxillicosta whitleyi | reverse complement strand
CGCCCTCTGGTGGTTTAGTGTGAAAATAACATGTGAAATAATATAATAATGTGTTAATAATTTCACACATAAGTCACACCCCCGGACAAAATTATGAAAAAAAATGCGACTTATAGTCTGGAAAATACGGTATTTAATTTCCATACCATTGGTTTGTGGTTTATGCATGTATTTTTACTTTCTGATTCAAGACACAGTTTCATTTCCATAAAATGTCACTTCTTCCAGACAAATCATTGTGCTTTCAGTGTATATAAGTGACATCCAGAGGCAAATAAAACATAGTGTTATGACAGTAACGTAAAAATAACACGCATATATAATTAGAAGAGAGTGAAAAGTTATAATAGATGAGAATAAAGGGAGTAGGATAACGAATATATGCTAACATTAGTATTTGAGGTTATCACTCAGCCGCACAGCTCTTATTAGGATGTAAATATACAATTGCAGAAAAAAAACCTCATCAAAAACAATAGTTATGCAATCCAGTCCTAACTCCTGTGTGTATCATGTGACTAAAAACATGGAATGAATAAAAGCACTGTTTTTATCAGTACAATCACATAAAGAACTGCAGTGATTTTGGTTTTTTATCAAGAAAACATGTTAAATGGATAAATATCAGCTATGAAATTAAACTACTATGGGCTATTTTTGTTGTTATTAGTATATTTGTCCAAATAAATGTACTTTAGTTGGAACAAATGAAGGAGAAATTGAAGAAAACAAGGAGTGGTCTAATAATTTTTGCAGGACTAAATATTAACTCTTAATAATTAGTGATAAACAGCATTTTTGTCCAATTTATTAACATCATATGACCACTATACATTTAATTGTAGTATCATTAGACACATAGAATAGAACAGAATAGCCTTTATTGTCATTGTATGTGCAGTGAAAATAGGAGGATTACACCATTCAATCAGAAAATAGATTTTTTTTTTTTTTACTGGTGGCTGTTGGGATGTTTATGGGTTAATTTGACTCCTGGCTTCAGGCCTTTACATACGTACATCTTGGTATTCCAGTTTGGAGTGTCCATCCACCTTCTGCGTTTTAATCAATGCTCAAACAGTTTGCCAATTAGAGATGTGCCAGCGAAAAATAAAGTTACATTATATTCTTCTGCACGTCTCGCATTTGCATGAAACGCAAAGTCTCCTCAGTAAACAGCCCATTAATGTAAATACATCACTGTGTTGATACAAACAATCTCTGATGGCTTAATTCGTGACAGAGAGCTGATTTACTAATTGCGCAGCTTGCTGTGCAGACTGTGTTGGAAGGCCTTAAAAGCAAACTGTCCAATTCTAGTAAGTTGAGATAATGAAAAAAAATAATAATAAAAAAATCAAAAACAGGGTACGTGTTTTGGATTTGGGTCTGAAATATAAATAGATTGAAAGTGGAAAGATGCGGCTGAACTATCGGGCTGAAATCACATAAAAATCAAAAGCAAAAAAAAAAAAAAAGCAGACACTGCCTGACCTGATTTTAAGAGCAACAAATAACAAAGGCAATATTTCCACGCTCTACTTGCTGAATCCTTCATGGTGACAGGTGGATCTTGTGTGAGTGTGTGAGTATGATTTATCGGGTACCCTGCTGGCCCATCTCGAACGGTGGACACCACTGCCTGCAGGATGCAGAGTGATTACTGTCCACTAATTCTTCATGGCGAACGGGGTAGAAAAATGACAGTGGAAGCTCAGCGGAATGGCTAATCAATACTGTATTTATGCCCGGTGAGGAGACGGCATTGCTCACTTGCCAGTACAACAGGGCTTCTATCAATACATCCCAGTGGATTTCTGAGGGGAAGATAATGAACATTTCTTTATTTAGAGCAACCAAAACAGAGCAGTCAATAGTTATGGTGGAAAACTCACAGTCTTGAAAAATGCCTTTAAATAATTATCACCCTTCAAATACTCTGCTCAGTGCCACTCCTGCTGCAAAGTGGCTCTTGACTGAAAAGCAAACCTGGTTAATCAGCCCTCACCGACTCTCTTCAAATCCTTGTTCTACATTACATGGCTTACTTTTTTAGGTCTGTGTTTTTAATATACGCTATATCAGGGGTCACCGATCCTGGTCGTCGAGGACCGATATCCTGCATGTTTGAGATGTTTCCCACTTCCAACACACCTGGCAGTCATGATCAGGCTTCTGCAGAGTTAGATGGTCGGTTTATCAGGTGTGTTGGAAGAGGAATACCCCTAAAACATGCAGGATATCGGCCCTCGAGGACCAGCCCTGTGTTCCAATATCCATACTTTCCGTACTTACCGAACCTAGTTTGAGTACGAAGGGTGTTCACATTACGATTGCGGTGAAAATAAGTGTACTTAAAGAACCCGGATGGTGCACTCAAAACGGTCAAATTGTGAAGTGTGGAACGATGTACACTTTCCGCACTTAACGACTGTCATCTTCAGTACGTAGCGGAACAGGCGGAGCCAACTTGGCTCAAAAAATAAAATAAAAATCAATGACGGCGTCGCATTTTACATATAGCATTTATGCGCGATCTCATTTTCAAGGTAGAGGTGCATGAAGGGTTAAATATTAGCGAAGTCGGGGATGATTTTTGGCAGAATGACGAGCTGGGCGGGAGTTGTAATCGTAATTTCTGGTAAGTGCACCACGGAGTGTAGGGTTTGGAACAACACTGACCTGCAGAAATCAGTGCACTGAGTAAGTGCAGACAGTGTACTAAGTAGAAGTGTACTCAAGAAGTATGGATATCGGAACACAGGGCAGGATTGGTGACTCCTGCACTGTATTGAGAATATGTTCAGTCTAGTCCGGTGGTGCAGAGGTTAGCGCAGTCTTTCGGGTTCGTAATCATGCCGTTCTTTGTCAGGTTTGCATGGTCTGTCCAATGCTGCTTTTCCACTCCATGGTACCGGCTCTACTCTACTCTACTCTGTATTCCTGCGGTGCTTTTCCACTTAATCGTCTCAGCTCGACTCGTTACTCCAACACGGTGCATTACTTCCGTGTCGTCTGAGATACCGAAAACTCGGTCGTTTCTCGTCTGACCAGTTTTTTTTTTTTTTTTTTATTGTTCCTGTGATGATGACTAAGATCTATTCTAAATGTAAAATGTTTATCATTGAAATGTACAGAAATAGAGGAACACAAGTTCAGTTCAGTACATGCCTGTTTCACTTGTCCTTCGTTATTTGTTGGAGCCAAAAGGATGTGATTTCTACTGATGGAAAATTGCCTTTTGCAATTTGCACTCTGTCGTCTTCAATTAGTATCAGTTTAAGGTTAAAGTTGAGGTTAACCTGCTTTATTATTCCCATAGGGAAATTCAATCTCTGCCTTTTATCCCATCAGAAAACACACATCCTAGCATTAGCACTTACCACGTAAGGCGCATTGACCTGACAATGAAGGCGCTAGGGGCATTGACAGGAGAATTAACCTACGCAGAGATGTTTTTGATGGGAACCCAGAAAACAGGCAAACTTACATTCAAGTTGTGGCGTGAAAGTGCGAACCGCTATGCCACCAAAAGCAAACTGACGACTGATGCCCTGGCTTAACCGATATTTATGAGTTCATTTAGTGATGACTGGAGGCTGTAACGATGTGATGAACATAGAATAGCAGTTAACTGATTAATTTGTTTTTTTTTCCAATAGCATAAGCTATCAAATAAAATGTTGCTTTGCTATCAGAGTTTGGTGAAAACGTGTGAATCACTGTCCAGAGGATACATTTATATTCCTTTTTAATATTTTAGGACTGGTAAAAGGTCCATTTCAATTCTTTCATGAAATAATAATCACAGCATGAATATTGTAAACAGCCTCTGTTTGTTCGAGTTGTTTTTTTCAGGATCTATTTTATTAAGCTGAATACTGGCTTCAGCTTCAGACATAAAGGCAAGGTAACACCCTCGGATTTTTTACCAGATTTTTTATCGGATTTTTTATTTTTAAACAGTCGGGGCTGCGCAAGCATTGGTGGCAGTCAGGGAGTGAGTAGGGAAATTGTTTAAATCATTGTTTACCCAGAATAAGAAGTCATTATTTTGTACAAGGTTAATTTTCGGGACACATACAGCCAGATTCAGGATTCGGGACAACAGCTTAGAATTCGGGACTGTCCCGAATTTTTCGGGACATCTGGTCACCCTAATACATACATACGTACCTACAAGGGACATTACATATTAACTGACACTAGTATGAAGTACAGGCATCGATGCAGTAAAAATAGCAGAGCTAATTTACATTCATAGCCCCTTGGCAGGTGATGAATGCGCCCCTCCCTCCCAGTGGTGCCTATCCCCGCCACCATTGGGCAAAGGTTGGGTGCACCAGTTCGTTTTGCTTCAGTACAGCTCAAATGTAGAAGGTTTAATGTTGTTGCATCCCACAGTCAGTGTTACAGGTGCTCAGCCAAAGAATTTCCTGATTGTTCCGGGGAAGTCACACACCGGGCAAATAAATCTCCAAACCCATTTATCTAACTCTTTTAAGTCATTAAAGAATTACGCGAGATAGATTTTCAGGAGCTGATGTTGGCAGTAGTTAAGGAGAGGTCTTCTGTGTTGTTTCATCTTCATCTGTTTCCATGGAGACAACAATCCAAAGGTATTTTGAAAATGTAATAATGTTTTTTCGATCAGTGTCATAAAGTTCAATTCAATTAAGTTACAACTTTTATTCAAGCCTAGAAAATCACAGAAATTCTCCTTATTTACAATGATGTCAAGATACTGAGATATTTATAGGCCAAGTATAAATACAAAAAAAGCAAAGCGGTCACTGATTTAAGACCATTTTATTTGCAACATTCTGTGGGACCATGGGATCAGATGGTTGTGTATTTGGCAGAGTCTACCTTCAGAGCTGATGCCAGCTGCCTCCTCTCCACACCCGGTAGCCTTGAATCCTCCTGCATGTGTGATTTTCTCCTGCAAACTGAGAAATTAAATGCAATCAGTATAACGTTGCCTGTCTTGTTATGATACTGGCCTTGAAAAATTGGCTATTGGACGATTTTTACAGCTGGAAAATGAAACAGTTTGAATAGGTGTGAGTAAAAAAGTGAGTTTGGTTGAGTAGATTACAATAAAGTGCATAATAAAGGAGTAGCAGTAGCAAAATTTATATGCAATAAAACAGATATATATTGATTTTTTTTGTGTTAAATGTGCAAAATACAGAAGGTTCCCTCATTTGATACTTTAAGGCATTTTAACATAGAAGAAAACGGACATAATACTGTCATAATAAAACATTATACTTACTTACATATACGCATACATAATCAATCTCATATATATGATGTATTTTCCCAAAAAGAGTGAGAAGTAACTTTAATATTTGTAATATTTGATCTATCGAATATAAATTAGCGCTCAAACGATTAACATTTTTAATCTGATTAATCACAATTAAATATCATTCGTTTTTGATCTATATTAATCATGTTTCATTTTGCATGAGCAGACACACTCAAGAAAGAAGGGAATATTTATGCACTTAACATGTTTTATCGCAACCTGGGTGATGCATTAACAGAATCCCAGACTAATGCATGCTTGGCCTTAATGTGGTATTTTAAGGTGGAAGTGCTTCGGTGAAATGAAAACTCCTTCTTGCAGAGTGTATGTATTACTGTGTCGGTCGGCTGTTTCAGCTTGGGATTGTTAGTTCTCATCTGTAGAACTCACATTGGGCCAAGTGATTACAAAGTGTGACTTTTTTGTGGACATTGGTTTGTGATGAAAATAAATCACTCTTTTGAACACATGCTGTTTTTAGAAGAAAAACGTTTATTTTAATGACCCCCGCAAATTTGCCGGAACTACTTTCGTTTCGACCCAAACCGGACCAGAACTGGGCTCACAGAACACTGTTGGGGGTATGTCAGTGTGGATGGTACTACACTGATGAGGGGATGGAATACTGATCCGTGTCAAAAATCCTGAACTATCCCTTTAATGTGGTTTTTCAAGGTGGAAGTGCTTCGGTGAAACCAAAACTCCTTCCTGCAGAGTGTATGTATTACTTTATTGGTCGACTGTTTCAGCTTGGGTTTGTTAGTTCTCATCCACGGAGCTCATACTGTTACTGTGCAGTGTACACATCCGTGAATCCACCTCCATTAACGGAGGTCTAGAGTAAATAAGAAACTAAAAGTAAACTAAATAAAGAGTAAAACCTTTCTTCCGGCTTTCTCCTTCAGGGGGTCGCCCCAGCGAATCAGATACGCATATTGATTTGATTTCAATTATATAGATTGATTCAAGTTTTTATGTCGGATGCCCTTCCTGACACAACCCTCTGTATATAATCACACAATGAGACACTGCCCCCTTGTGGCTAAAGGTAAAGGACCTTTCCCAAGGGTCCACCTGGGTCTCAAACCGGCAATGTACCTCACCAAAGCCAGTGGGGTAAACCATTAAACTACCCAGTCGCTTATTTAAATAAAGAGTAAGAGTTTTAAATACAAGTAAAATTTTAGCGCTACACACACCCAATAAGTGATTTATATTATTCCAAACTTTTCATTCACTCGTACTGTAAACCCTATACTTATTGATTTTAACCGTTCATGACTCAAAACCTGATATCTGCCTGTTTTTTAGCTGACCCAACAATAACCGAATAAGTTTTCTGATTAAATCACAGCGTTTAAGTCATGGTGAGAATAAAGTTTGAGTAAAGATTGTCTGGATTACTAAAAAACAATGAGCGTCTGTCAAACGTGACGTCTGACGTCACCAACGTGGTTTATGTTCAGGCAGGCACAGTCTTTCAATTCATCAATCTACAGGTTGCAATCGATGTTCTCGCTCTGGTATCCAGTGCTTAAATTGTAAACCAGGAGGTCCCGGAACGTAGAGGGTGGGTGAATCCGGAGAAAAAAGAAAGAAGTTGGGGGTGGGTGACGTACTAACAACGCTGTGCCCACATCAAAATCAAACGGTTTCATCCCACATGGACGCTTCCCATAAGAAATTGTAATTTTAATCATATATATTATAATTATATTAAAAGTGCAAAACTCTACCAAAATAGTAGGAAAATAGTTGAATTAGGGGCTTGTCAGACCCTTAAATAGTGAGTCTGCACAGGGTGGACGCTTCCCGATGGCTGCAGTAGAAGTCACATCCGTATAATGGTGCAGTTGGAGACGGATATGGAATCTTATGTCGTAGGTTCAATTCCTCCTGTCGTTATCTTAGTTTTAAAGCTAACTTTACTTAAAGAACATAGTTAATATACTCTTAGTTTTAAAGCTAACTTTACATAAAGAACACAGTTAATATACTCTTAGTTTTAAAGTTAACTTTACTTAAAGAACACAGTTCATGTACTTAAACTTTGAAAGTTAACTTTAATTAAAAATATATAATTAAGTAGTAAGTACGTAAGTAATCTTTATTTATATAGCACTTTTCATACAAATAATTGTAGCACAAAGTGCTGTACATATAGATCAAGAGTTTTTAAAAAATTAAAAACACCACGACACATACATACATGCACTCACAGTACACATAAATGCGAGTGCACACGCACACTCATACTCGCACACAAATGTACACACACACATATATATATACACACAGTAATGGGTAGGCACAAACATATTTAAAACGAATGAAGAGGGCTGACTGAGCACAGGAGGTGAAGGAGGAGGCGCTGTCCGCACGGGGGGGGCAGCCACCGACCCCGGCAACCTGACACCACCGACAGAATGCCCCACCCTGACCAGTGAGAGAGGGCCACAACTACCACCACATCATGGCGGCAGGGACCCCCACCCACCACAGAGGAGCAGACATCAGCGAAGGAAGGCACCGCAGCTGTTAATGTACTCAAAACTTTTGATGTAACTGATTACGTCAAAAGTTTTGAGTTGTATTAACTTATCTGTTTTTACAGTGTCGCTTCTGTACCGGTGCACTCACATTGTGCATGTCAGAATATCAATATGTATGGGATAATCTACTGTATTCATCCATATACGTGATGCATAGTTTCAAGTGGAAATCATTAAACATAACCAACCGTCTTGTATGTATTTGGTGTAAAATCCAGCACCAAATTTGACTAAATCACCCTCTGGTCCAAACTGATGGGGTGTCATAGGCGTGTCAGGACGGCAAGTATCATTTAGGTTCTGGATGTGTCGACTTCTCAGCTGAGAAAATCCCACACCTGCCAACTAATTAGTAAACAGTGTGATGAATGAGGGAGAATATAGAGCCAGTAGCAGGTTCAACTCAAATGAGCTGATGAAGCAGGTCTGCTGTTTGTGCCGCCGAGCACAGTTGTGTCGTGAACCCGGTCTGTCCTCAGTAAATACACGGCGCTAATTAGATGCTGAATTGAACAAATGTTAGCCTAAGTTAGTTCTCACAGGGTAAATGAGATTGATAATGTTAAATAAGAGACTGACTGTGTGAAGACGAAGAGGCCGGATTTGGACCAGAACCAGAGGAATGCTGAGCAGAAATGAAGAAGAAAATTCTGTTTTGTTTAGTTTTTTCTCTTCTGTACTTCACTCACAACTTCATTTTTTACTCCCTGCTTTTTAACTCTCAAGTGATCTGAGCTTATTTTGAGTACTTTTGATTTAGCCGTTACATACTATATCAAGAAATGTTTGCTTTTTCCCGTGTTTGGGATCTTTTTTACAGCACAACTTCATCCATCTCATTGTTTTTTGACTTTAACCTTGTGATGTCTTTAGGTCAAAGACATAATCTGTATGAATTACTTAATAACTTAATAATTAATGTTAATTAAATCTATGTTAAAATGCATTAGCTTCAAGAATTGATAGGAGTAAGATGTAACGTCCTTAAGGATCTTTGTGTTAGCCGTGCGCTAAAGTTGTATACAGAGCGAGCGCTCTTTCGCTACAGATGATCTTCAATGTATTTTACACTTCAATGCGGAACGTTTTCTCTGCAGCTAATGTTTAAGCTAAGCTAAGTGTGCTCTACTAGCTTTGTGCCTTGGCAGATTTCCGTCTTTGTTCGTAAACAATATTAAGCTTTAGACGTTAGCTGCTTAATACTTTAAATATGTTCTGTGAATGTGTAATGAAGCTAGCCTTTATGCTATTCAAGCTAGCGATGTGAGTGTGTTACATGTGTAGTGTAATTAATAACCGTCTGTTAGTTGTTTATGTTGTATTTATTTTATGTTGCAGTTACAAAAAAAAAAAAAAAACTATAAAATGACAAGTAAAGAACCTCCAAATCAGAAAAGAACTCCCTGTTGGGACTCTTATTTTTTATTAGCTAGCTATCTGGCTACACAGTCGCATGTTGTGAGGACAGAACAAACCTACTATATCAACACAAAAGGCCAAAAAAACACAACGAATTATGAAATCTGACTGGAAAATGTACATTATTTGTTGCGTGAGTAACACAAAAATGCTTAATAAACCATTTCAAAGACTGTAAAAGTGAATATTGGTTCCAAATATTCGGTATATAAAATCAAAATTGTAATAAATTAAAACTCTACTCACATATTTGACATAAATCCAGATCTTTACATCGGCATTTTCTCTGGTTTTCAGTAGATTTATAACAGCATTCTGACCATGTCATGTTGTTACCATGTAATAGCAATATAATTTGACAATGTTTTTAACACTAGGCTACTTTGTGCTTTTTCTTAAGTTGGGGAGGAGTCCATTTATGTGAATTAGCGCTAATGTATGAATTCCAGTATTTTGTAATAAAAACCTAGACTTTCGCAGGTCTAGCTAGCATTGAAAGCATTTTGCGCAAGGTTAGGATAAGATTGCTGCTTAGTTTGAATATTACTAAATATAAAACGAGTTAATTAATTTCACAGCTTTAGGAAGTTTTCCTACATCAAACCATTTAACATGTTACTTTGTTTTTGTAAGTAGCTGAAACTATTCAGTTCAGTTTATTTCATATATGCAACAAAAGAAAAGTCCTTAGCAATAAAAGAGAGTGCAAGAAAACACAAAAAAAATAAATGTCTACATATACTGTACATGAAAATAAAGTATGACTTAATTTGCACATTTGAAAAGGTGTTGGAGGAAGTGTAACTTAATTTAATTCCACCACTGCTCCTTTAGCTTCCTGTCATCATAATATATGAAAAATCAAATTAGTTAACCACACTTATTATCTATAAATACTCACATGCCTTTACTGACACACCAGAAAAGTAAATGAATACATACATACATACTTGAAGGTGACGCACAATGAATAAACAATAAAATAAACACTAAGACAAAATTAACAAAAGCAATCAAACAAAACACAAATGCTACAATAAACACACAAAACAGATTTTTTTTTTTTTTTTAAAGTGAATTACTGGTGTAATAAACATATTTTCTGCTTATTTTATTAATTTTTTAATTCTTTTTTTTTATTGATGCATAAAAAGTACAACATTTTCCAGTCACATCAATCTGCCACATATTCTTCAGTGTACACCTAAAAAACAAACTAAAAAACATTTCTGACATCCACAGAAAGAACAGCATGGACATATCTACCTTTGTTTAACATTAAATAGAAAATAAAGATTACGATCAATATTAATATAAACTGAAAATTAATATAAATATATAAAAAAGAACATATTAAATTAAATAGTTTCCTTTTTATGTCACCATGGTAACATTCGACATGTATTGTTTCACATAATTTTCCATTTTTCCCAATGTTTGATGAATGTTTCTAATTTTAGATTAACCATGAAGGTGATTTTTGGGTTTTTTTGTTGTTTTTTTTTCCATTTTGTAAATGTCCCATGTTATTTCACCCCATTGCTGAACAGTTGGCTCATCTTGTACCGTCCTTTTATTATTTTTTTATTTAATTATTTTTTTGTTATTGCTTTTTTTCCCTGCTGCCAAAACAACATTCCAGAGATATTCATCTATTTTCATTGCAGGTGTTTTGAGTCCGAAATGCATAGTTCTGGAGTCAGAGCGAATGTGTGTTTTATAAATTAATTGCATTGCCTTCCTGATCTCAGAGCAGTAGTTTTGTGTACGGATGGTTCCAGAATATGTGGCAGTGATGAACCGACCGACAGCCACAGTCACTCTGACGTTTACCTCTGCACTCTGACATGGGGTTATGAAAAAGCCTGCTATGTTTTTCCAAAAATAGTCTTTCCATGTATGAGACTTTGTAGTTTTCCACTGAGGTGTGCTCCCAGTCGTCACCTGTCAGTACTAAACCTCCTTCCTTTTCCCGTTTTTTTCTTTAAAGTATTGAGTGAAATGATTTTTAAGATTTGGAAAAATTCTCATAAAGCTGTGATATTATCCCTCCTGGGAGTTCTGATTTGTACGCTTTTATAAAAAAGTTTAATAAACAGGTCGTATTTTTCTAGATTTTTTATCCTGATTGTAATAATTTAATACTAATTTGTAGTTGCAAATAAAATAAATAAATTAAAGCAGAGTAATGCAAGCTTATAAAGTAAGAGTACTGACTACAGTGACTGTATAGCTTAGTGGTTTACGCAGCTGACTTTGCGGAAGGTTGCACGTTTGAATCCCAGGTAAAGGCCCTTTACACTATATATGCCTATACCTTGTAAGTCACATTAGATGAAAGCGTCAGCCAAATTTAGTGTAGTAGTAAAATTATTTATTAAATTTTTATTTTTATATTTATGTATTATATTTATATTATTATAGTATATTCTTCTCCTTTGGATTTTCCCGTCAGGCGTCGCCACAGCAAATCAATTGCCTCCGTCTAACCCTGTCTTCTACATCCTCTTCTCTCACACCGACTACCTTCATGTCCTCTTTTACTACATCTTTTTCTCTTTTTACTACATCCATATATTATTATAGTACAGGGGCGGAACCCTTGAGCACCTGCCCAAAAAAAAATATATATATACATATATATGTGAAAAACATCACTACTAGGCCCCCTACACTTTACTGGACATGTGTTATTATTATTATATTATTGCCATAAATTTTATGGCAATTATTATAATGGGGAATTCTATTTATATGGATCATGACGATCCGCCCAGACA
>JAPSES010000044.1:787951-798992 GCA_029822895.1 Maxillicosta whitleyi | reverse complement strand
TGGGGTGTCAGTCACAATATGTGGGGGAACTGTGCTGCTTGGAGGAGGTTTGTGCTCTGAGTGCTTTTCTAGTTCATTTTAATTTTATTTACATTTTTTTTAACTGCAGCTTCTTAAAGCAACAGGATGCCCATTTTAATCGACAGAATAATTCAATAATAAAGATGAAATGTTGCCTTTAATCCTATTTATCAGATTTTATCACTGCTTTTATTACCAATATGAAACAGACATACATATTTATTCTATTTATTGATAGTATTTATTTACTTGACCTGAGATACAAAAACATCTGTTCAGATATGTGCAGATAGACTGTGGCTTTGGGGGGGGGGGTTCTTTAGTTTGTCCTTTGTCTATAGTTACTTTTTAATCGTTTTTGCTCCAGAAATTAAATTAATTAGCAATTTATAAAAAGACAGGAATAAGGGAGATAAAGCTAGATAAACTCCTGATAAATAAGAGCGATAACAGACATGGATAAGGAGAAGATTTATAGTATGTATATTATGAACCGGTGAGTGCGGTTCTTATCTAAAAAATGCAGGGTTTTAAAGTAATCAACAATGATTCGCTGCAAGTGAAATGTGAGAGCTTTATCTGCATGAAATGGTGCAGATTTAATGGGGATAAATGGTGGGCTGATGAGGTGAGAACAGTTCATTAAGTGATTAGAATTCGTCTAAATAAATTCAGGATGAAAGTGCTTGGGACTGGGGTGGTTGATGGGTACGCGTCGGCGGCGTCCTCACCCATGCGGAAGGTGTCCTTAATTTTTTTTTTTTTTCTGTTTGGGCCAGAATTGAGCTGTTTGGTGTGGAAACCGCATGTGAGTTTTCTCTATATTTATTTATTTTGAATGTTTCTGCAGTCGGGGCTAGTTCATTTTCAGCTAACTTATTGGTTTGTTTGAAACCCATTTCCACACTTGGAATGGGTGTGCTTGGTAGCAGATGCTTCAATTTCAGAGCACGAGCAGCACACACACACACATATCCGCACACACACACACATCCACGAGCGCTGGACTGAAATCATGCCTCCATCAGCTTTGCCTTGTCTGTCGTACGGATATCGATTTACAGGCCAGTTATGAGCTGGCTCTGAAGCCACCTCTGGAGTTTTATAGAAGCATGATAAACATCATCAATCTCTTTGTACAGCCTTCAAAAGGTGGCAGATGGTTCATAGCCCTTTAATCAATTCGGATTCCGTGGTCCAATGTACCGCATGCAATGGTGCTATGCTACTTTGGCTTACTGCACAGTGAGTTCATGCTGTTAAAGTCAATTTAGTGCATCTGTTAGTCTTAACATCATCCAAGCATATTTTCTATTTGTCTAATGTGGAAATATACGGCACTTTGCATGGTTTCATTAGTGCTTTTTTTTTTTTTTTTTTGTTATCAACATGCTTCCTATGCTGAAATAGTCATTGTTAAGCATGTGATTGATCTCCAAAGGCTACTCCTTATCATATAAATCCCAGCTCTATAAGCGCAGAAACTAAAAGATTATTATTATTAAGGACTGGTCTCTAGCCAGCACAATAATCTAACTTTTCCAGACAAATTGTCACATTTTTGGGCTGCTACCCATGAGCGTGGGATGCTTGGTTATTAGATAAGAGGTCTGTTTGAGGACGATTGGACACATACGACACTAGATAATTGAAAAGTTCTGACAGTAATTATTTTAAAGTTACATTTGTAGATATGGACGTTGAAAACACTAAACACAAAGTTCCAGTCTGAATAAAATCCAACAGTGGAAGAAACTAGTCAGACGTGTCCATGCAGTTACAATATATTCAGTTTTTTTGTAGCAAAAAAAAAAAAAAAAGCAGAAAGATGTCGGAATTAAACAGCCGACCCTCTCCTTGTTGGCTAGAATCGTTCCAGACCACATTCCAGAACTTGGCTCCAGACTTCTCCAGCTGAGTTTTCCATGAATTACACGGTCTGTGGCAGTCTGCCATTTTTTCTAATGTACTGAAAATATTATTATGCTTCTCATAATAACATAAAAAGGTCTTTGTTTTGCACCGCTGCTTTGGCAGAGCATGTGTAATGTTATGATTACGGCGTAATTGTTTCATTTCTGTCACCACAACTTTGTTTCCTAAGGGACAAGAAATCAGCGTGTTACAAACATACTCCGACCGGCTGAAGTGGGCGAGGTGAACAATTCATTGTGAAAGAAAAAAAAAAAACAACAAAAAAATCACAATAAAATCATTTAACCCACAGGTCATTTTGAGCACTGGCCCTTTAAATGCAAATGAGACACTTCATGCCCCACCCCCTCCGGGCTATTGACTGTGTTTCCTCTCCCATTCAGCCACTTGTGTTCATTAATATAACTGAACATTTTAGGTTTTTGGGTTTTTCGTAAAATCGTTGCTGCTGATAAACAATTATGTCGAACTCTGAGAAATATTCAGTGGAAGTCTTGACCTTATACGTGCAAATGTCGTGATGTAACTAGTTATAAAACGTAATAAATTAAGCAGGAATTAAAACATATTTGCCAAAAATTAATATAAAATTGCCTTTGCAGCAGCCGGAGGGTTCAAACTCTATGAACTATTAGGGTCCAAATACAATAAATATGATAAAATAAATACGATAAATAAATAAACGAACCAAACACTATGTAGCGACTTCAACAAAAACGAGTCGCTGAGAGGCTGAAGGCGGGGCTTCCATTTGTCTGACGCAGGGAAAAAAGTAACCGAGATTCCAAAAATATGCATAAACTTTTATTAATGAATATTGATAGATAAGCGACTTATGATAATGACAAAATAGCGTGAAAATAGCGTTCAACAAAAAATATGGCATCCCTGCTCTTTCAGTTACCTCTCCACAGGTGAGCAGCTGCCTATATATAAACTTCCCCGTCCATTTCCATGACGTACTTATGATTAATCAACCAAAATTTTATCTTTTATGACTAAATCAGCGACTGGGTAGCTCAGTGGTTTACGCCGGTGACTTTGGTGCGGAAGATGGCTGGTTCGAGACCCAGGAGATCCCAGGTTCTTTATGCTATACTGTATGTCCCAATGTGGCCACAAGGGGGTACAAGCCCGGTTGTGTCAGGAAGGGCATCCGACGTAAAAACCTCTGCCAAATCCACATGCGAAGGCGATTCGCTGTGGCGACCCCGAAAGGGAAAAAGCCGGAAGAAATCATCATCAATAAACAATCTCTTAATCAATAACCCATAAATACATCTAAATTCATTCATAGCTCCTACACACTAATAAAAGTAGCTTTGGCTAAATATGACGCTTTTGAGATACATTTTTATGCTAAAGTTTTCAATGTTAGAAATATTTGCTATGATAGTTGATAGTTGGCTCCACCATCTGAGACTTAACAAACTACACTGTTCATCTTCCAGATGAGCTCTGGCCCTGAAAGATGTTTATAGAGCTAAAACGTACAATCTGCTTTATTAATCATTGCATTACGATGCTGCGCTGCATAATAAAGATAATGTCCTCTGTTAAACAAACCGCATTAATATTGCGCGGCAATAGCTACATAATATTATACAATGTGTGGAGCAATTAAAAAAGGCATAATAATACATCAGAGTCTATGTAGGACAGTGCAGATAGGTTTCCAGTTCACCGTAGCTGCGTCGTCCTGCACAGATTTGCATTAAAACAGTGAAGTCTCAAATGGTGCATTGCACAGATCATCAGTCAGAATGTTGCAGACATAAAAACCAGAGAGCAGCTTTCCCTTTTCCTTTCATTTCCGAGGAACGGGATGAAAGTGCATCCATTCTCAGACGACCTGAGGGCTCTTTTAAGTCTTGTCCGGGGCCTTTAAACTTAAAAAGGCATTCATTTTATCTTCTGCTCTATATGCCGGAAAACACACTGTGACGGTGCTCAAATGTCACCGACGTCTTTCAAGCCTTTTTCAAGAGCAGAGGATGAAATATTGAGATCTAATTGATGAATCAAAGATTATTTATTTAATAGCGCAATGTTAAAGATTAACAAGTGTGTCTTCAAAGTTAATGAGATAGCAGAGTATGAGTCTTATATGTTACCCAGAAGTTTGACGCTGCTGTTTCATACTTTGAGGGTTGAGGTTAACTTTTTTTTTATTTGATTTAAAAGACTCAAAGCATCTACTGATCTAAAATATTTAAGAAGGTTTGATCCACTAACCAATCGACATCTTCAAATTATTCAGGTAAAATGGAATTTCTCTGATTTTTTTTTTTTTTTACCCATTTAGACGTTCAGAGACTCTGTCATCTTCTGCAACATCAAACCTGTTCACACGACCATAAAAATCTAATAACTACAAATAATCTGATAATTGGAATTAGTGTCGCAACAACACATCAGTTAAATTGATCCAAATCCAGTCTTGAAAGAGTTGGCAAGGAATTTGGGTGCGGAGGCATGACCGCACGTTGTGTCATGTAACAGAAGAAAACAAGAGCAGCGTGGACGAGGCTTCGGATGCCGAGCCGGATTTTTTAAAACTGGGTTTAACATTATGTTCACGGTGGCCATGGCAACTCCATTTAGCCCAAATATAGTGCTCCGTCTATGTAACAACTTGAATATGAAGGGGAAAAAATGACCAAAATCCCAAATCCCAATACATTTTGGGCAAATGGGGCTACCATGGCAACGGAAACATAATGTAAACCTAACTTAACATAGCCTACATAGTCGTGATTACTTTAGCCCACTAGCTAGCTAGAAACTATAGTTGCAATTATAATGTTTTCATCCATCTCTGTTTATCAAACCACCAGGCTACTGTTATATTCCATTTGGCTGACACTTGTATCCAAAGCGAATTACAAGGTATAGGCATGTGTAGTGTAAAGGGCCCACCTGGGATTTGAACTGGCAACCTCCTGTATCAAAGTCAGTGGCATAAACCACTAATCTGACCAGTCTCACCTGTCGTTACCTAATACATGAAATGCTAGTTTGAAGATTATATCTTGCGTCGGTAGCGCGCTAATGCTCGCTAACTAAACCACAAATCATTGCGTAGATGGAATTATTAGTGACTTGTCTGCAGCTTATATTGCTTTGAGTTAAATTCCGGCCTTTGAGAGTCTTTTGTGTTTATCCGATGAATCAATTAGGTTTTAAATGATCTGCATATTAATCAGTTATTAAACTTATCGTTAGTTGCAGCCTTAATTGTAATTGTTGGATCCGACATATTTACATGCACTTCAGAAATGCGATAACCAAACATCGTGAATCTACATGTTTCAGTCCGTTATTGGATTTTCTGTTTCCTACGTTTTAACTTTTTTTTTTCGCTAGTGTGACAATTACTCCTGAGAGATTTATAATCCAGAAAATATGCTACATGCCTTTGAGGAGACTAGAAGAACAGATTTGTGTTTCCTGCTGTTTCTTTGTGCACTTTTTAACCTTTTATTGAAATCTACCAGTTGTTTAGTTCTATTTATTACATTGTGCACTTTTTATCTTTTTAAAAAACTTATCTATGTGTTTTTATTTATCGCAGTTTTCTTGCCAGGTTAACGCTGCTGTTTGTTTTTTAATGAAGTCGTCGTGTACTCCTTAACCTTTTACTAAAACCTTCTTAGGACTATGGTTTGACATTCTCTTGGTCCTGGTATTTTCATTTATTTGATATTTTATCTCTTTCTCAGTCCAGATCAGTGAACCTCTGTGAGTATTTCCTTGTGTATTTATTGTCCTCTGTCTCTGTTTTATCTTTTGTTTTATCTTAATATTATATAATGCGGATGAGCTCTTCTTTTACAGCAGAAAAAAAAAAATCTACCTACGGGTATAAGCAAAGTTACCTTGACCTTGAAAACATGGAGAAATCACTGAAAAATTAGAAATAGGAGTCGGAAAATAGGAAATATTAGAATAAATATTGACAATAATACACCACAGAAATAGCTGTAGGTCTTTAAGGGTAAAAAAACCACCATGAAATGCCCCATGTTTCAGTTTTTTTTAGTCAATGTAATTCAGTTGGAGTGAATATTGACAATGCCTTAGAGATAAATTGAGACTTAATAGCAGCACTTTGATCCACACTTCAGACAAAACTCTATAATTATCATTTTCAGTTAATTGTATTGATGTTGCAGAAATCCCTGAAATCAAAAGGGTTGGTTGGAAGAGTTTTTTTTTTTTTTTTTTTTTTTTACTAATGTAGAAATGCTGTTTGTGCACTAATCAATAGGGAGTGTAAAACTCAGAGTGCTTCTTCCTCCCACCCGCCGTAGATCCCCTGGATTAACAAACTCCAGCATAATTTAAGGAGCCACTTACTGGAAGACAGGCTGCTTCCAGTTCGAAATCTCCTCATTAAAGGAGCCCTGGAGTGGCCGGCCAATTTGGCTACGGAGGTCTGGCATGAAAGTGACAGCGAACAGAGACACAATATTGAAGATACAATATTGGCGGGAAGATCCCAGTAGCTGTGCTCTCATACAGCATCCTCGGCTCGAAAGGGAAGGGAGGGAGGGAGGGGGCGGGACTTTCGCTTTGTAAATTAATGATGCTTTGTTGTGTAAAAGTATCGACTACTAAGTTGCTCCATCACCCATAAAAAGTGGGCTGCCTTAATTTAGCCTCCTGCATCACCATCTGTTAGCGAGCCAACTTTCAAGTGAGGACACAGCTCTATAAACGCTTAAGTACAGTACGTCCCCGACATCTTCCCTTAGAATCACAGGCTTTTCCGCTGGTAAACTAACACAGAAAACCTGCCACAGTTATGGTATGTATTGGAAAGAGCGGCCCGGACGAACGGTGATTTGTTTTCCTACGAGGGTAATGGATAAGGGGAGGTTGTTTCCTTGCTGGTGTGTAGGCCTTCAGGGATGTCGAGGGCGTAGATCTGCAATAAAACTACAGATAATATGAAGAAAAATGTATCCGAGGATGCAAACGCTGCACACGGCCGTGAGAAAAACACCCGCAGTCGGAGTATTACGGGGAAAACTGTGGCTTTTTGGATACGGTTTCATTAATTTTGGAACTAAATGCGGAAAAAACGTATGAGTTTTAAGATATTTATGGTAAAAAAAAAAGACAAGTCCAATAATGAAACTAAACTACCTCACGTAACTGTAGTAGGCTGGATCATTACTCTGTGAAGGTAAAACTGCAATTTATATGACAAATCGATGAACGTTGAGCATAGATAACAACGCAGAAATGATACCCATCAACAATGGAAGATTTAGAATTGAAAGGATTTGGATCTTCCTTTTGGATCCGCAAGATATTGTCAGTTTTCTGTTTACACGATCAATGTTTTTTAATATATATCTGTCCCAAAACATGAAATTGACTTTAAACTGTTCCAAATGCTCAGACAAATCATGGTTGTTGTCCAACCTGTGGACACCGTGGATAATATTGGACGTCACAGATGCAGAGGCTTTAATCCAGGGGGTGTCCGACTCGTTTCTTCCAGGGGTTGGACCAGTAAAGTAATAGCATCAGTTCCTTTTTACTGTTTTAGTGCAGTAAAAACATAAAACCATGAAAATATGTACATTTACATATATCCGTTCACAAAAAAAAACATGTGAATAACTTGAAAAAAACAACAATATTAACAATATTATGCCTCGACTTATCATTTGTACAAGTGCGTTACACACATTGTTACGCAAACATTTGGCATAATGTTGTTGAAAATTTCTCATCTCATTTGCCCTTGTCACTGTTGTTCTTTGAGGTTCAGCTGGTTTAGTTTTGCTTTTAAACACCAAAACTAGTCCAGCTGAACCTAGAACCTAGAAAAATGGAGTCAACACTATATAGTTTATTTAGTTTTCTTTTGTATCAGACATGTAATCAATAATAACAAACTATAAGAACATAGACACTATGAACCTTGTTGGGTTAATACACTATTTATAGGTTATTTATAGGTTATTCTTTTACTTTAGGTCATATTTTTCTGTACATGGGACCTGAACTAGAATGAGTTGGACACCATTGATTATTAATATCTTCAGTGTAATTTTTGCACTTTGCCAGTTTTGGGTCCTGGGGGTGCATGTTTGAGACCCCTGCCTTAATCTGACCTCGATCAACTGCAGGTCATACCCCTGGATTTGATACAGATAAAAGGTTTACTTTGTTTTGTTTTGTTGTTTTTTACTATGGATAAGGCAATAAATACAGATACAAACCAACTTTTGTTTAGTCAGAGAAATGTTCTTTTGTCCTTCAAACCATGAGACTTCAATCAAGCCAATTAAAAATTAGACTCTAGGAATGCATCATGTTTTTGTTTAAGAATTAACTACCTCCATTACCAAGAAAAAACCATATTTGTGAAGAATCCTTTAACCCATAAAAAACAGCCACTAGTGACCAAAACCATCCACTGATCTGTTTTTTTCTTGGTCATCAGATATGACTCATTTGGAAACACTGTCATCTTCTACAACATCGATTCACCAGTCAAACAAATGGAGTTGGATCAATGACAGTGGATGGACACACCCCTCCCCACTTGGTACTACCCCTTGAAATAGAGTTGCAAAGGGTAGGGGAGTAAATACAGGTAGTCCTCAGGCTACGAACGAATTCCGTTCCTACACTGTCGACGTAACCTGAATTTCCGCGTAAGTCGGAATTAACCCTTTAGTTCCCCTAAATACCCCCTAAATCTCTAAATAACTATCCAAATACATGTATTATACTTCATATTAAAAAAATAAAGTAAAAAATAAGATACTGTACTTACTGTACGTACAGTAATGGCGGACGATATTTCGGCAAAAATTAATAACTATTATTTGGTGATTTATACAAATGCACGTACCAGATGGACGTGATTGAAAACAATACCTTTTTCACCTTCAATATGCAGGGAAATGCACAAGGACTGAGAAACTTTGGTTAAAAAAAAGAAAAGGAAACAACTCTTTGAATATTCCCTTTGTAGACAAGAACTGGACAAAGTTACCCCCTCCTTTCAGGGTACAGCTTATTTTCCATATTTTATATATATTTTTATAATTTCTACGGAAGCGATATGGTACCCATATGCAGGTCGTTGGGCCAAAATAACTTACTTTAGTTTAAGTGTGAAGGTAAAAAACTACTGGGTGCCATTGTTAAGGCTTAACAATAATAGTTGAAAAACAATAGAAGACTCTGTTAACAACAATGCAATTGAACTTCTTACCTCAGTGCAATGATGTAGAAGTGTACTCCGGGGTGTGTCACCGCACTGTGCAGAGTGTATACTGAACAGCTTATTACATTACAGAGGGAATGAGTGCCTGTTCAGCAGTACTGCAGCAGAGGGGAACCTGTGAAACACATCAATTATTAAAAGGAAAATAACAAGCAATATGCAGAAATAAGGGGTTATGTTCAACCTAAAACTGTAGGAGTGAATGGGGAGGAGACCATGAACTCTTCATGCACTTATGGTCCGTCTATACCTATTCCATAATTCTTCATATAAACATTAGTGCAGGTAGTGAAACTACCCCATCCCCCATAATGCTTATATTAATCAGTTATGTGATAACCAAAGACTGCAGTTTATGCTTATGCTGAAATATTTATGTACTCAGTTAATATATAATTTCTTCCCCTGCTTGTGTGTGTGTGTGTGTGTGTGTGTGTGTGGTGTGTGCGTTTGTGTGTGTAGTGGCTAGCTTTGCAGATAACTGTTTACCAAGAAAATCTAACTTCTCTCTAAAGCTTTACTTAAGACTTACTGTAAAAATGCAATAAATAAATAAATAACAAAAACATACAGAATATGTTTCAGTTGTGTTCATTGACTTACTACAATTACATGGCTTTACACACTAACTGAATACAAACTAAATCACTAGCTCCAGGCTAACCTGAATAGGAAATTTGATAGACATGCTAATAGTTAGCATTTACAAATTAACAAATAATGCAAATTACAAATAATGAATCATCTTATGTTCCAGATGTCCAGGGTCCAAAAAGACCTGCTATGAGCTACTGTGAGTAATTTAACATTACTGGTGCTAAACATTAGAACCTTATTTTCTATATATAACTTTAAAGCAAAAATGATGTGTGTGTGTGTGTGTGTGTGTGTTAGTTGTCAAATAACCATATGGTTCTTTAGTCTAACATAACTAATTAAATGCTAACATTAGCTTTATTGCTAACACTTTTATGTTACCTAGCTACTCACTCACACTTCTACCTTTTTCATTGAGGCCTGAATCTTCCCTGTCAGACTAACACTTGCCAATAAACTAACTCTCGTAGCTCTTTTAACCGACTTTGGGAAATCAGTATAATGGGATGTGACTGGAAAAAGTAAGCGTTTCCTGGGCTGCAGCCATTGCTGCCCACATTAGCAGCAGGGGTTTGGACATGGAGGTGGTGCGTGACATCACACTAGCCATCCCAATACATTATGTATACGTTATTATTATGTATTTTCTGCATTTTACTCCTGTTTCCTGCTGTGGGAAAAAAAGAAGGTGCAGAATACCTTTACTGCTGCCGTGTTTTTTTATGAAAAAGGACAAGTTACAAGGCAACAAAATGCACTTCAGAAGCTACAGCAAATGAAAACAAAAAAAAGAACAGTAAATTTCCACTTTTATTTTCATCTTTGTTGACTGGTTTTCACTCAGAGCTGTTGCTACGGGAAATAAAAGGTCAAGGAAAAAGCAGGTTCTCCTTCTCTTTGCAGACAAAACATCACCACTTTTGTACATTCGCTGGGTTTGTCTGAACAGGAAGTGCACGCACAGAGACTGATGGGTTCAGATTAATCATTCACAGTTACACCTAATAATGAGAGAGACAGTGTGGTAAATTATTAAAAAAAAAATCCTTTGACAGCAGACGACATGTAGTACTAATTATGTGGAGCACAGGTGTCAAACATATGCTGGATGAGTTTGTGAAATGCAAAAATGTCACTGAAGGTTTTTCTGTACCGGTACTTCATCATTCCTTACATTAGTACCATTACTTCATCATTACATTAGTACCATTACTTCATCATTCCTTACATTAG
>JAPSES010000044.1:762368-776569 GCA_029822895.1 Maxillicosta whitleyi | reverse complement strand
GTGTATTTTATAAAGTTGTACAATTCCAGTTCTTATCTTTCATTTTGGTGTAAAACTACATAAAAACAATGTCACTAAGAACGCAAACTGTTATCTGCACCAAAGGTGGATGCACTAAATATGGATATTTATGGTTATTATTTGTCAACAAGGACTATTTTGTTTTTCCAATTGGTCATTTTTATTAATGAATAAGAATGACATTGTTAATTTGAAGCAAGTTTTCGATAAACTATGATGTCTTCTTGTTTTCACGATAGGTGGTTTAATACATTTCAGCAGCACAGACAGACAGACGGACAGGAGGTCCCGCCCACACATCGCTCTCACTCTTTTTAAAACGTGGCAATTAAACATTATTATCATGATAATTAGAACTTAAACGGTAATACTAACTTCGGGAATTTCACTGTGCTTTATCATTATGCCGGTAATTGCTCCATCCCTAATTGCAGCTTTCGGGTCAATCGTCCAGCTGCTGAATTATCTCTCCAGGTAGAACTGGTGTAATGTGTAGAACGATTGAGAATTCTATGATGCAAAACAAGTACATTAGAGATGATGAATCCTTCATTGCGCTTTCTTTCTGGTGAAGCATCTGTAATACTAATCTAAACCAAGTCCTGCTGTGTTTGACTCTGAAATTGCATTGCATCACACTCCAAAGGTCAACTTTCAGTCATCAGTGCGGTGGATGTTACGCATTCTGCCTTAATGTCATTTGGACAAGACGCTGGTTTACTCACTGGTTTGGCCTTTAAAGCCTTGACACAGAACGACGCCTTCAACGAATGAGAAGCAACTAAAGCAGACGGCTCTGTAGCTCACAGCTTCGATACCAGAGTTAATGTCCACTACCTTCCAAAGGAGTTGCCGTTTGTACTCCAGGGAACATCAGAGAAATCGTTTTAGCCAAATGTTAATGTGCTTTTTTAAGTACTAATGGGAAAATGTGGCTGCTTTGACGGCATATGGACTGGAAAATCGAGTCAAATTCCAATAAATATTCGAGATTATTCATTGTTCTTTGGTGAAACACCCAGAAAAACAGCTCTTTGTCGCTGTCTTTAGCAGAATTTATCACATGCGAAGCTGAAAACGACTGAGACGTACTGCAAACTGAATCTTATTAACAGACAGTCTGATCCTGCCCTCTGACCAAATGTTAGCTTTGTGCATTGACATATTCATTTATTAACGCCCTTAATGAACTGGTTAATAGATAATGAAAAAAAAAAAAATCAATGTGAAGAAGCCATGAAATGAATTTTTCTAAAGATCAGTGTCTCTAGAATAACTGCTCTTTATGATATCGATATATTTTTTTATTTTTCTATTTAATGGGTTGTGTCTGCATGAGGTACACCAGGTTCCTCCCACCATCCAAACACATAATTACCCATAGGTGTAAAAGTGACAGTAATTGGTTGTTCGTATCTACATGTTGGCTCAGCTCAATGAACTGGCGACTCGTCAAGGGTGTACCTCACCTTCGATCCCTAGGTAGCTGGGATAGACTCCAGCTGGGGGTGGGTAATCCAAGTTCATCAAGTCAAAGTCCTGCCGTGTACTGGTTCCAACCTGTTCAGTGAAGCAGCCCACTCTGATGAGCACTCTTCATCCAGGTAGATTGGATAATTAGTGTTAAGTGAACAGGTCGGAACCAGTGCACGGAAGGACTTTGACTTGATGAACCTGGGATTATCCACCTCTGGCTCCGGTGCCCCCACCCCCCACAATGCTAGTGATGGTAAAGTGGGTTTAGAAGATTTTTCTATTATGTGTCGTTGCTGTTGTTAAGCAACAATAGGAGCATTTCTCCACGAATTTGTCAACAACAGCCATGAGTTCTGTTCAACTCCAAATCACAATAAAAATCCGTGTCCAGGCACATAACACACTAAGGTCATGACCTGACTACATTACAGAGAGAATCCCAACAAGTCCCCTGTGAGGAAGCATGGGAAGCCATCTGCCTTTACTGGTTTGGGTGAGTGGGAAACAAGAGGAGAGCGAAAACAGAGAAGCACAGGGATATGACAAACACCGGGCAGGTTGGTGGGTCCAGTCGGTGACACAAAGAGAAGCCTGCAGAGAGGGAGAGGGAAAACACAAACTACAGCAGAGGGAGCAAGGATACACAAGGCACAAGGATAATGACAGCAGCTACTGCAGTGCAGAGCTGTTAATGTCGCACAAAGACTTCTGCCAACTTCCACAATACATGTTTTAAATGCAGCGGTATGTTTCTCAACAGGTAGCAGTAATTTGTCTCTGCAGATGAAACCACCTTTGGAATTTCCAAACACTATCTTTTTGTTAGTTATAGCTTTCCAACAGCTGTTAAAGCTCCACTTGGCCACAATTCAAACTGATGAATGAAATTTGTGTTCCCCTGTTGATTTGGAAATCATTGCTTATAGAGACTGTAATTTTTTCCCATAAATAGATGTTTTCTCACTTCAGAAAACACTCCTCACTTCCACCAAAATACATCTTGCGATGCACTCAGATGCGTCGGCAG
Source organism: Maxillicosta whitleyi (assembly GCA_029822895.1). Lineage (NCBI taxonomy): Eukaryota > Metazoa > Chordata > Actinopteri > Perciformes > Neosebastidae > Maxillicosta > Maxillicosta whitleyi. The sequence continues at coordinate 774,045 of JAPSES010000044.1, read as the reverse complement.
CGGTGTTGTGCAAGTTACTCCCAAACGGCAATACATCACAGATTATTTGTTACTGTTATTTAAACGTAATTCCTTACCTTATAATATTACTGATTCAGAACTGTAATGGGTTACATGACTCCTGCATTACTTTTGAGTTGCATACAGTCTCTCATCATAAATGCCCCCCCTCCCCTCCCCCAATACAAGATTCAGTAGAGCCTTAGGACGCACAAATTTGCACCCTGAAGTATATGTGGACACATAGCTCAGTAAGTAACACTACAGTCTAAGGATGTTCACATCCCAGCAGGAATGCTTGTATTTTTTTTTTTTCAACATTTTACATTTTCAAACAGGGTGCAGCTCTGAGGACACCTGTAGATAAATCTGGAACTGATAAAGAATTCTAATAGTCATAGAAACATTATCTTACCTTGTCATTGCTGTTCACAGGGGTCATGCTAACATGCTAATTAGCTTCTGAAAGCAGGGTTAGTGTTCGTAATGAGCATACGTCCATGGACCGTTTTCTGCTCTCTTCACCCATTGGCTGAACACCAACAGGAAATAGAACTTTCTGCTGCATTTTTTGATTCCTTCAGGTCTCACTGTCTTTGTTGTTATGTTTTTTTATGGGGGTCATTTGAGCAATTAAAGTATAGCCAAAAAAGTGCATTATAACACAACCACTACCGAACAAGTCAAATATTACTGCAAATTGATGAGTAATGCCTTACACTACTGCGTCACAGCAAAAAGTAATCTGTTACTGTACTGCATGACTTTTATAAGACCTTCCTCCCAACACTGATCAGCAGTGATATGTTGTGGTGTTACTGGGTCTTTTTAGGTTTTGAAACATGAGTCATCCTTTCTCAGTGGACTCGAACAGGGTTGATCAGACCCCGGCTTGTGTTGGAGTACCACTTGTCCATCTTGAGCCCCATGTCTGAGCCTTCAGCGCCGTGTTTTATGGCCTGTTTTCATCTGACACCTATGATACCCAGGAGATGGAAAGCCTTGCAGAGGGACTGGACAGCCAGTCCTTTGCAGCCCTACTTCATCGGGCAGACACCGTGTCGTCCACCTTTCCCTTCGGCGATCTTCCACCTCGTACCTGACTGTCTTCTTCTCTGTGGCCTCCTCCATCCAATCTTCCCTGGGAATTGCGAGCTCCAGCATGACCACCTGTCTCGATGCCTCTGAGAGCAAAACTGTGTCTGGTCTGTCGAGTTCAACCTAAAAAACATGCTCTCTTTTCTTACACATACACAAAGCAAAGCTGAATGAAATAAAGTTGTTACTGTAACTTTAAAGCTCTGGCACTGATCCTAGTTTGGCACAGTCGCAAAATATTGTTCGTCAAACCTGCAGGAAGGTGTCTTTATTGACCTCTGTCTACATGAGGATGCTGGTGCAGGTCTTGAAAGTCTTAAAATCTGTGGAATTTTAAAATGCTGTTTTCCAGACCTTGAAATATCTGGAATTTTAATAATATTAATAATACATTTTGTTTACAGGTGCCTTACTCGGCACTCATGGACACCGTACAGTTGATGAGGAGAGAGTATAAAACACAGAGTAAAAAGTAAAGTAAATGTCAGACAATGTGGCTGTGGTCACCGAGAAGTGGTCCTAAACAGACGGGCTTTGAGTTTGGATTTGAGGGGTGGGAGTAATGTAGAGATTTATAAAATATGGGGGGAAAAAATTATCATATTTGAATTTTAGAGTGTACTTAAAAAGATAAGATAAAATATACTTTATTGTCCCCTTGGGGAAGTTTTACCTGGGCTCCATAGTGCTACAGTTTACAGGAGGACAGAATAAGAAATATCAACGGAATAAAAGGAGCAAAAAAGTACATAAAAGTACATAATCTTGTAAGATAAGAAGCACACGAGGAAAGCATCTAAAAAAAACTTTATATGATTTCACTAAACGGTCAATTCTAGTGAAACTTGTTGGTGTGGCATCCATGCACTTTTGTAATTTTCATAGGTTTCAACATCATTTGCTGTGAATTATACATTCACATAGTCTTTAAAATTAATATTTATACCACACATAGATACAATCTCAACCATAAAAGTAGGCACACAAGTGTTAAAGTATGTGAAGGGCCAAAAAAATATAATAATAATAATAATAATAAAAAAGCAGTATTGAAAAAGTCTGGCATTTTTTATTTAGATGAATAACAAGCGCCCTGTACATGGGCTGCCTTTCACTGTGTTAACGGATGAAAAAATGAAAAGATTTCCAGGATGCCTCTGTAATCCTTTCAAAGTATATCCTTGCAAGAATTTTTTTTTTTACATAATGGTCCTTGCAGGAAGTGAATAGTAGTCATACAGTACATTAAAAAAGCTTTATCCTATGTGCATCAGTAATGCTTGTCATTCCAAAATGCAGTATCTCCCACAGTGCAGTACATCAGTGCTGTAGGGTAGGGCTTATTTAACGCTGTCCTTATGCTTTTGTGTGGTTCACTGAGTGGATTCCTCCTTTCCAATCCACAGCTCGAAGGCCTGGTTTCCTTGATCAAGAAACTGTTTGATAGCTACTCAGCAAGTGTTTGGAAACTGTCTCCCTGAATGCGAAGGGGGGGGGGGGGCTCGTGCTCTGCAGTTTACGTTATATTTGTGTGTACGTGTAAAGAAGGAAGATAAGAGTATGGAAAATGAGAGGGATGCTTCTGACAGCAGGCTTTGCCAAATGCCGGGCTATGTAGCTGTCTTGTGCTTATTTGTTTTATGCAGTAAAACGGAGCTCCGTCAAGTTTCTGGCACGACTTAGAATCTGTCTTTTTCCGCATAACACAACACTGGAGACGGGCTGACATCTATAAGCTCATTGTCCGACGCTTGAAAACCATTTTAAAGGGAATGAAACATATGGTTGGCTGTTCCGCTTCAGCTTTTGGCTTTATTATGGAGGGAATGCTCAGTGGTAACAGTATACTCCTTTCTAACCAATTAAGTATTGAAAAGCGTAAAAGTATATCGCGTTCATGTACTGGTGTTACCTCAGATTGCATTAGCATTAATTTGGTAATTGACAGCAGGAAATTGTTCGCTTTCCCTGCCATCACAGCCCAAATCTGAGCTGAAATTAAATGAAATAATTGAGATAGTGTTGGAGTATTAAAGGACGAAGACCATTTACCGAACACCCAGAGTCCAGCAGACCATTAAAGTTAGTTTTGACTCGCTTTTGAACAACAAATGTCAATTTTAGTCAGTTCATCCAGGGTCGTTTGGACACTGCCTCTGCTGTTTTTAACTAAGACGGTACACACCAAACTTGGTGTGGTTTCAGATAATGAGGCTTAGAAACATCACTCATCTGAAAACTTTAACTTGTCTGTCTGAAGTCCTCAATTAGGGTGGGATATTTGCCCAACGAAGAGCGAAACTACAAATCTGTGCACAATATGCTCAGACCACCAATTAAATATAGAAGTAATTTTCTTTTTTTTTTTTTTTTTTCCCCCCTTTGCAAATGGACACTCTTCCTCGTCGCTCGCTGGCTTGTCATGTCACCTCTCGTGTGTGTGTGTGTGTGTTGGTGGAACGGGAAGCCTAATGGGTCACGCTGTGAGTTTGCTGGCAATTAGCCTGTCGTTCATAGATTGATTTGTCTGTAAAATGGAGGTCATGTTGTGAGGCGTCAGGACGTCTAGGCCTGCAGCCTGGAGCACGGAGCAGATACCATGGTCCGACTCTGCTTGAACTCATGTGTTTTGGCAGCCGGAGTTATTCTTTTGAAGGGTTATTAGCTGTGTGCCGCTCATTCCCTGGTGTATGTGTCTGTAGACGAACATCTAAAATATCTTGTTACTTCCAATTTCCCCTTGTTGCACCCAAACATGAATGTATCTGTTTGATGTACAGTGAAAGCAAAATGGAGGCTTGTTTTCCAATGGTGGGAAGTAACTAAACGCATTGACTCCTGATCAGAACTTGAGGATTTTTACAAAATGACTAATTAGTAAAGCCGTCACAACATGGAGCCTATTTGAAGATTTAACCTTTAAAGACCCAAGGATACTTTTGTGTCAGTTCCCAAATTAATGTGTTTCTCTATTTAACATTTATTAAGTGATTTATCACCATTTATTACAATACAGGTAGTCCTCAGGTTCTGTTCGTACACTGTCGACTAAACCCGAATATTCGCGTAAGTCGGAATTAACCCTTTAGTACCCCTAAATACATACCTAAATCTCTAAATAACTATCCATATATATGTATTATACTTCATATTAATAAAATAAAGTAAAAAATAAGATACTGTACTTAGTGTACGTATGTACAGTAATAGCGGACGAGACTTCGACGTTGTAAAGTCGAAATAACATAAGTCGGGTACGTTATAACCTGAGTACTACCTGTATATTCACAAACAGTGTTGAACGTCACCTCATCACAAAAACAGTAGAATACTAAGGTGAGGCATGATCATGATTCTTAAAACTGCACTTGTAATCTAAATAAATAAAAATATAATATAAATATTTTCATGATTTATTTATTTATTTTTTTACTTTCTTACACTAAACAAAGAATAATTTGGAGTTGGTAACCATGTATATTATTATAAACTTCTCCTTGCACTAGATGTATAGAACTGCATCTGTATATTCTTCGAGATTTTGGCGTCGTACAGTAATAGCGGGCGAGAATCCGACGTCGTAAAGTTGCAATAATGTAAGTTGCGTACGTTGTAACCCAAGGACTACCTGTATTATTTATTTTATTACTTATTACACACACACACACATATATATATATGTATATATATATATATATATACATACATGTAGAAATAAAAACTTAAATGTACATATCTCTCTTGGTGGAGAGGAAGGTTGGAAAATGTGTAGGTGAGAAACCTGAAAGGCTTATAGAATGACCTCAGCTTAACCCTGTTGTATTTTATATACGATAATATAATATCATTTGTATACCATGAAGTATAGAGATAAACAAAAGTGATGTAAAAGAAAAGAAACGGTGGTTGTACATGTAAGAAACTGTTCATAAGTGTAGTGGTGGTGGATCTGTAGAACCCAGACCAACAGAACCCCAGATCATAACACTGCCCCCACAGGTTTGTACTGTAAGCACTAGGCATGATGGGTAATCACTTGATTCATCTGTTTTCTTTATGCTCTTTACAAACTCATGTTTTGTTTTTTTTTTGTTTGTTTTTTTAGTATAGGTTTAGTTAAATCCAGGTACAGACCGGTCCAAACAGTGTCTTATGCAGGAATTGTACTTCAGATATTTCATATTTTGACATTGCTTTGTTTGTCCTTTTGTTTCTATCGCTGTTGTTTTCACATTAGCACAGACTGTACTTTTAATCCATTGTCACTGCTCTAGTTACTCACAAATTAAAAGTCACTGCATTTATTTGACCTTGTTTTCTTTCCCCCAGTTTTAAGTGTTTGTCACTGCACATTACGTTAAATCAAACTCACACGATCAAAATAATTGAAGTTCACTTAAAAGCATCTTCTTTGGAAATTTAATATTTCTTATATATTTGTTTTTGGGTTTTTTTTTGTTTTTGTTTTTTAATTCCTGCTCCAAGTACCACAGCTTCAATTATCTTTCAAAAGATCGTATTGAACTTCTTTGTGTCTTCCTAATTCCCTCTTTCTGGTTGAATGACATGACAAATTAAGGGGCAGAGCAAAGCAATTCTCTGTTGTTTGTGTCCTTACACGGAGAGAGGAGAAATTAGTGAAGTGTTAAGATCCTGATTGGCAGCAGACGACATTTCTTTATGAAACAAGCATCTGGTAAGAAAGCTCGACTTGAAACGGGACAAGAAAACAGATGAATCAGACAAGAAAGCATCCAACTGAGCAGAAGCTGCCAGCATCCAAGCAGTGCACAGACAGTCTGCAAATCCCTCCCCGGACCTGCCTGCAGTACTTCCTCTCTTGATAATTTTAAATTAATTACTCATACTCATGGCATATGGTGATAGAACGTTTCTTCATTATCACCTCTGAAGGTGCACTCGCTACTGTTTAGGTGAGACATCCAGGGATATCGGCCCTTACCTGATTAATAAGTCGAGGCCAGTGCAATATGCAGATAACAGTGTGAAGGTTTAGCAGAGAAATGGCTTCATGCTGAATACGGGATCCAGTCCAAGATACAGCGAGATGAACACACAAACTTTCGCATGATGGATCATACCTATCTTGTCTGCAATGCATCTACCTGCAGAACATATCACCCCCGCCGCCACTTTCTTTTCCTCGTGATTGTGGAAATGAAAACTGTGGCACAAACCGTAGCCTCGGCTCTCGGCGCCGTGAGGCTGGGATTTGCTGCAAGTTATCGGACGCTGTCTGTAGTAATTCAGATTGATGAAAGATAAGGGAAACTGATTGTATGGGATGACGGACAGCTGTATCAGAGATAAACTGGCTATCTCCGACCCAGCCGAATTGACAATTGTGAGCGCGGCGCGGCTTCTATTTCAGACTCTGGTAGTTATTCTGCCTCCGTCACGCATGTTAGTGAGATGTCAACTGAAAGCTGAAACTCCCAGTGCTCCGCTCTGCAAGGGAGGATATGTGTGAAATGATGTGAAAATTTCCAGAAAAAAAATAACAAAATTGATATAAGTCTGAACAACAAGAAAGTCGACTCCATCTTGTGAATATGCCTGCGAAGCCGCTGTGATGGCGCCAAAGCAATAGTTTCAAGGGAATGTGGTGTTTCAGAGCAAAGAAAAGCTGTAACTTAATTATCACCGAACAGATTTAGTATATTAGTGTTACATATCTATATAATAAAAGGGAAGTGTTTTTGTGTGTGTGTGTGTGTGTGTGTGTGTGTGTGTCTTGGGCATCACACCAAATCTGGACAGAGCTAACTGCAGAACTTTGGCAAACTTATGTATTTTTGGTCAAAGAAGCAAAAACAGCAGATATTAGGATATCGGGAGGTAATTATTTTGTAAAACAATGGCCTTTAAAATCACTTTGCCATGCCCAAAATCATAGAATCATCATTGAAGTGGGTTACCTAGCAACAGATAAACAATAGGCCCACATAGCCACGGTGTCAGATTTCATGTGCAGAAACAGACACGCCAGCTGAGAGGTTATTCAACTAAAAATCCCAGTGAAATTTACCAAGAAAATAAAAGACTCAGAGGATCTAGAAAGGGGGGGTGGGGGCACATTCAGACAAATTTGATCTGAAGTGGGTCAGACCAATTAAATAACAGCATAATAATATATAAACAGTGTCAACTCCAAACTTTCCTCCATGTTTTAGACACAAAAAAGTAAAATCATGCGACGAAAATAGTTTACATCTACCAACTATAAGTGCAATTTTAACAATATTATGTCTCGGTTTATCATTTACATGTATGTTACAAACTTTAAGATCACAGTGGATCTACAAATACACAAAACATTTAATAAGAGGCAGAATATTGGTAAACTTCACTTCAAAATGTTTGTGAAATGATGGTTTGTTTTGGTGTGAATGAAGTAAAATGACATAAAAATATTTACATTTATCAGCAGAAAAAATGGATTTGAGATTAAATGTAATGCAGAACCTGAACTAATGGTTCTAATGGTTCCCCAGGGGTAAAGATGCTAATTTCGTCTTTATTCCATTGCCCCATTTAAACTCCAAACCCTATATTTAATGACATAAATAGTCTTAATTCCTGCTGAACTAATACACCTTTAACCTATAAAAACACAGTGCTACTTTTGTGGTCGTCCCCAAATCTCTATTTAGCCATTTTTAATTGATTTATCACCATTCGTTAAAATATTCTACTCTTCATTTGGCATTTTTCACTGTCAATCGTGTATTTTCCTTCATTTGATTTCCTATATTTAAAGGTTATTATGTCAAAAAAAGAGAGAGAGAAAAGTGACTTTTTCAGCAAACATAAAATCATCATTTATCAAACTACATGGCTTTTACTGGTGAATCAATGTTGTAGAAAATGACAGTGTTTCCATGGTAACTACGGAGCCTCTGAACATCCAAATGGGTCAAATGTAATGTTGATTTAAACCTGAAAAACTGCATTTTACACCAATTATTTACACATATTGACAGAATTAGCGAATCATCTTTTTTTTTTTTAAACAGTTTCGATGCCTCTGGTCGTTGTTGGGTGTTCGGGTCGTTATGGGTTTGGTGAGCGCGGCGATAATTATATGGTCTATTTTTAAGAGCCACTGTTGGTGTATACATTCCTGACATTTCAGCAGCTGCAACAAGGCGACAGTTTGCAGAGCATTTTACTATACATTCAGGATGGACAATGCAGCTTCCAGCAGCATTATAACATCTGCTCCTACCACGGAAAGCTACCGTGTTATTTTAGATAGCTGCGAACAGACATCGTTAAAATTAACTGAGTGTGTGCAGCAGTTTTTCAGGTAGTAAATATAAAGCACACTTGTACAAACAGATCGGAATAGATTTGCATTTTACATTTTAATAGACGGAGTTACTGCTCGGATGTTTATGTGGGATTAGTTGAGCCGAGGATCCGTTCAGATGTGGAGTCTATGAACACTTATTTACCTAGCATTTTTTTGAAAGCAGCGAGTAACAAGTGCAAAAAACAATATCGTAACAAAAACAAAAACAAAATTGCATATTTATCTCAATCTGAAAACAATGATAATGTCAACGCATATTTGCTGTGAAGTGATAAAATGTGATAAAAATTGATTTTCTTGCACTAATGCATTTTACTGTGAATTCGTAATCGGAAGTATACAATGCACTAAACTGGTGAAATTGACTTATCGATCTGAATATGATAACATAACATAACAGATGCTATTCACTTCCAGACTCTGTTGTTCTTGTTGGTTGTGGCAGTTTCACGTTGTATAATCCACAGTAATTATCATCGTATTTGGTTGAATTGTTCTTCCCTGGTTTCCGTTTCATTAATATCCAGATAGGGCTGCACAATATTGCGTTTGTTTTGCTTTGTTTTGAAAAAAAAAAAAAAACACTTGACGTAAATAGTTTAAAAAATTAGTTGCGTTTCCTCTCGTGTCAATCATATGTCATCGTTCTTGTAGCCAAAATAATTCCAGATAACTGACATTGCTTTTCTTTTTGGCACCAAAGTTGAATCCCAATTCACCCTTTGGCTCCTCCCCTTTCCCCTCCCCCTCCATTTTGCATGTACACGTGAGGACGAAGGGCCACACTACGAACAGAAGGGGTAGGAAGGTTTTTTGTCCCTCCGTTGGAACCTTTTGGTTTCTGTTCTCATGTACCCACCACCCTTTATCTTGAAAAATAATAAAATGTAAATTAAAAAAAAAAAAAAAAAAAACAAGGGGTAGGAAAAATTTCCCATAATTCTGTTCGAATCTTCAGCAGGATGGAGCCAAAAACTGCATTTTCTTCGTAAAACAACTTATTCATTTAAGCGACGTTAAAGGTCGTCTACGGTTTATAATGGATAGACGTAAAAAGACGAACCAAGCCGGTGGAACAAAAACGTCTACAGCTGCTGATGGTATGGGGAATATTTACAGAAACAAAGTTTTTGCATCTTTTTATAGCGACGTTGACGACAGCTAATGACGTAACACACGGGCGTCAAACATGCGGCTGAGGGTTCCAATCCGGCCTTAGGAACAAATGTGTGAAATCCAAAAACAGACACTAAGACATTAACTATCAGGTTCCACATTCAGACTAGTGAGTCAGATCAGTAAAACGTTTGTTTGTTGTTTGTTTACTATAACTAACTGGTTTCTTTACCTTTTACACTTAAGAAAGAGTGATTTAACGTTTTTTATAATGACTGTCTGCAAAGTGTTTATGGTGTTTGTGTTTTTGGATTTATTTTGTGGTGTTTTTAGTATGTCCAGGCTGGTGGGTGGGACAGGCTCCGGCCCCCACATGACCTTCCACAAGATTGAATGAATGAATGACCAGCTCTGTTCCATATGACTGTACAGCCTGATCTCTGATATTTACTTCTTCTCCAGATGCATTTTGGATAAAAGCGCCCCTTTATGACTTGTTCTTTGAATGAGCAAAGAATGTGTTTTGTTTGTGATAATTGACATAGGTTTCCTGTTTACAGCTGTATTGCAGAGGTCGTCTATGACCGTTGTCGGTGGCCTGGTGTCCTTCCTGTTGTCTTTGTACAGGGTTTCTGCAGGTCATTAAAAGCATTAAACGTCATTAAATACAGTTCGTGAAAATTAAGGTCTTAAATGGCATTAAAAACATTACACGTGATGACCAGACACACAAAAAAATTAAATGTAATTGTTAGAAAAGAAGCATTGTTATTTTCGATTTACTTTGATTATATAAACATTGTTATGTGTTATGATTGACAGGTGGAACCCTTTAATTTTTTGTGTGTAACCCATTGTGTCCACTTGTGTTACATACAGAACCTACCCAGTTAAACGCATATAAATCGCAAATGATTTTGCAACAGTGGTCATTTTTGTGAAACGTTCTACCTCGTATGATTAGTTCAATTCCCAGAAAACTGAGCAAGACATTCAAATAAATAGTAGCGCATAATTTCCGTGTCCTTTTTACCATGTTACACGCGGATTTTTGTATATAGATAATGAAAAAAATGTGTTTTATCTGAAAAATAGTTTCTCTTTCATGTCAGTCAGTATTCATTTTTAATACGGTGCTTCATAACATTAGTTATATCTGGTTTGAATTTTTAGGGACCAGTTTTATTGAGGCATTCGTTTATAATGGGAAAATACAAATTTCTGCAGAAGTGATCGGAGGAGGAAGTGTTCAGAACCTGGTTAAAGCCTGTGGACGATAAACTATCATACAACCATATATAAAAGTGTATCTGCAGTTGGATATGGGCTTTAAATGTATTGAAAGTTGCATTAAAAAGGGCATTAAATTGGATTTATTGATACCTGCAGAAACCTTGTCATAGTTCTGGCGAGTCTGTTTCTCTTCATTCACACCAATTTATGACGACCTCATCAGATTGGCATGTTTTTATTTTATTTTATTTTATTAAATTTTAAATTAACATTCTTTATTCTCAGTATTTAGTAAAAAAAAAAAAAAATGTTACCACACACTGATGCAGGAACACACCAAACACTACAAACTAAGGGCAGGGGGGTTGCCATAGCGAGCGCTTGTGGAGCAAATAGGAGGGTTAAGTGCCTTGCTCAAGGGCACATAAGCCAACAACTTTTTCTGCCAGTCCGTGGAATCGAACCGGTGACGCTTCTTTACTTAATGTACTTAATGTCTTTACTTTAATAATTGGAAATAATCCTTGACAAGTCGCATGAAGGTAGCGATCCTGCGTGTACGTGATGTTCCCACGAGCTTAAAGCAGTTGATAATAATAGTGTGTTTGGGTTCAAGTGAGTTCCACTGCTTTTTTTTTCAGCATTGATTAACAATTAGCTAGGCTTCCAACATTGTTCTAGCTTGGAAACCTGAGTAACATAATCAGATGCGTCATTATTTTTATGGCAGGGACCCGCTAAACCCATGTCATCAGCATTTTTAGATTGCTTCAGTAGCTTCAAACTAAATAGCTTAAATGACTATGCAGTGTCATTTCACTGATGAACACAGAGGATAGTACCAGGGATACAAGACGAGGAAAGGAGTGTGTATCCAGTGGATTTTGCATGAAT
>JAPSES010000044.1:688645-708477 GCA_029822895.1 Maxillicosta whitleyi | reverse complement strand
ATGTATGGAGCTGGAGATCTGGAAACTTACAAAAAAAAAAAAAAAAAAACAGGGTAATAATATTTTTAAGGTTGTTTTTTTGTTGTTGTTTCCAGATCTTGTGAACCTGATTTGCTATAGTGACCCCTGCTGAAAGAATTTAGTTTTTTTTGTTTTTTTTACTCTCATGTTGTCATGTATGTATGGAGCTGGAGATCTGGAAACTTATATATATAAAAAAACAAACAAAAAAAAAAAACAACCTTAAAAATATGATCATAGTAAATATGGTTGTAGTTTTCTATGTGGTAAAAATGTAATTATAGTACAAGTGAAAATGCGCTCAAAGTAAAATATGTAAAAAAAAAAAAAAAAAAAAAAAACATGGTCATAGTACATGACAAATGTTTCCTCATAGGTTATAGTATGTGTAAAATTTTGTCATGTGTAAAACATGGTCAATAGGTTGAACAGTAAATAATAATTGGGTAGCTCAGTGATTAAAGCCGCTGTCTTCCGTACAGAAGGTAGCTGGTTCGAGCCCCTGGAGAGGTTCTTTATGCTAAACATCCCAATAGTGTCAAAAAAAGAAACATGTTAAACCAAATGGAAAAAGCCAAAAGAAATCATTGTCTGAATGAAATAACTGAACAGAAGTATCCAAACACAATATTGATGTTTACATGGTTCAAACGTAGTTTTTCTAGATCAGTCAAGTTCTCTTCTTGTTTTGTTATTCCCCAATCTGCTTTTGTGGGATTATTTGCCCCCCCCCCCTCACAAATAAAGTGCCATTTTTTGTACCTGCACCAACCTGAACCCTGTCTGCTGATCCACACACGCTTCATGTTTTCATTTTGAAAGATGAGAGGATCAACATGAACTGAATGAAGGCTCGTGCACTGTGGGGGAGAGAGAGAGAGAGAGAGAGAGAGAGAGAGAAAATAACACATGACACGTCGACTCCTCCAAAGTAACGTCGACGCCTGGGCCCTTTTCTATACGGTCGTCATGTTTTCATGTTGTCAGAATGGTGGCTAGTACGAAGCGTTAGAAATGAACAATATATTCATGTAAACAGTATCCATAAGTGCACATTCGTTGTAATCTTACACATTATAACTTTTATTTATTTAAATATTTTGAACCAAGCAATTACACAAACCTGTTATATCAGCATTTAGCACAAGTCGGGGGCGGGTGAGAAGAACATCAGACTTGACCATCTAGGGTGTCAAACATGCGGCCCAGGGGCCAAAACCGGCCCGCCAAAGGGTCCGGTCCGGCCCGTGGGATGAATTAATGAAATACAACAATTACACTGAAGATATTAACAATCAAAAATGTTCAAATAATTTCATAGTGTACGAAGCAGGTTTAGTTCAATTCATTTCACAAAGGAAGAAATTATTATTATAATGTACATATTATGTATTAGAAGTACATGTTTTACCAACGTTTGTTATTAATAACATACTAAAATGTAAAAAAAAAAAAATAATAAAAATGGTTGAGTCTGACATGACATCGATGCATTTACTACATTCTCTATTTTGACCTGAAAAAGAATGTTTTTTTTTTTTTTTTTTATCTGAACAAAAAAGCAAAAACGCATGAAAAAAAAAACATCAGTGTTTCCAAATACACACACAACAGAACAAGAGGAGGAAACTTGGGACATCAAACTAATGAGACAGAAAATGTGATTAAATGTCATCATAGTAACTGACATGAAATTTCATAGTGTACGAGACAAGTTTATTTGTGCAGTTCATTTCACAAAGGGTGGAATCATTAGAATGAGTAACAGAGCATTTGTTTTCAATAACAACAGAGTAAAATGTAAAAAAAAAAACCCAAAAAAACTAACAAAAACAAAACCTGCATAAACGCTAAGTTTATGTTAAGTTGAACAAAGGTCTGACACCTGATGCATTCACCAAAATCATTGTTTCAAACTTCAAATTACTTCTAAAAACTCATGTGTTTAAACTGGCTTTTGCTTAATTGCTGTAATTGTTTTTCTGTTTTCTTTGTTTTGTTTTAATGTGAAGTGTCTTTGAGTGTCCAAAAAAAGCACCATATGAGTTTGATGTATTATTATTATCAGTTTGACCAGATTTAAATAATAATATATAATAATAATGTATAATATGATATAATATAATAAGAGCAGTTTAAAACAATATTTGAAGATGGTCCAAAATGACCATTTTTTCAAAATTCCATGAATATATATATATATATATATACACACACACACATATATGTATGGAGCTGGAGATCTGGAAACTTACAAAAAAACAACAAAAAAACAACCTTAAAAATATTAGGACCCTGTTTTTAACACAGTATTATACACTATGATCATGTTTTATTTTACCAAATTTTACAACATACTATTGAAAAGTGCTGTAGAAATCAAATGTATTATTATTATTATCATCATTTTGACCAGATTTTATATAATAATAATAATAACAATAATAATAATAATAATCATTTTGACTAGATTTTATATAATAATAATAATCATTTTGACCAGATTTTATATAATAATAATAATAATAATAACAACAGCACTAATAATAAAAATAAATTTGATTTCTATAGCACTTTTCAATAGTATGTTGTAAAATTTGGTCATAGTAAAATAAAACATGATCATAGTGTATAATACTGTGTTAAAAACAGGGTCCTAATATTTTTAAGGTTGTTTTTTGTTGTTGTTTCCAGATCTTGATCTTTTTTTTCTCATGTTGTCATGTATGTACGGAGCTGGAGATCTGGAAACTTATAAAAAAAAAAAACAACCTTAAAAATATTATGACCAATACATACACGACAATAGAGTGCAAGAACAACATGACATGAGAGAATATGTTGGAATTTGGTTAAGTCTGGGAAAGTAAATAAAACAGAAAACACGAGCAGGTATTCAGTCTTTTAAGAAGAATTCTACAGACACAAATGACCCCGTGTGACCAGGCTGCATATATTCACATGTTCTAAATGCTATAAAATTTCCTTGTGCTATAATTGAGACACATTTAAGCAGCGGAATGTCACTGGATCTGGTTCAAGTCAGACAGATTTACTCATGCACCTGTTTTTTCTTTCTTTTTTTTTTTCCTTTTCGCACAGGTACCCATAAATTTGTGACCGAGGGGGAGCATCTGGAGCTGACAGGCATCACCAAAGAGCAGTCGGGTTCATACGAGTGCATTGCTTCTAATGACATCTCAACCCCTGATGTCAGGACAGTGCAAGTCACCGTCAACTGTAAGCACCGCGACTCTCACATTCACCGTTAGGAGAGGGGGGAGTACAGCGATGGCAGCCGGGACATGTGGGAGACATTAAAAAAAATGGTGTTTTATAGAATATATTCTCAGATAAAGCCTGGCTGCGTTCGCTTTGACCTCCTAACGGCGCCGATTCACATTAAAAAAAATGAATGAAAGCTAGAGAAAATGGTTAGTTTATGAAAAAAAAAAAAAACATGTTTGTAATGTGTTTTTTTTTAGATCCTCCCTTCATTTCCAAGGCGAGAAGTACGGGTACTCCGGTTGGACAAAAAGGCGTCCTGCAATGCGAAGCCTCTGCTGTCCCGAGGGCAGATTTTGAGTGGTACAAAGAAGACCGCAGGCAAGTTTTCCGTCTGAGCTGTGTGATTTCTGCAGGCTTAGATTTGTTTGAAGTCTGTATTACATTCACACAGGAACACCTATTCTGCCGCAGGGGGTGGACTCGCTTTATTTGAAACAAACCGCATCGGAGCGACGGCTGTTTTAATCACGTCCTTACTTTAAAAATGAACTGGAGTTTTTGATGTAATGAGATAATCCTTTATTGGCAAAACACAACATTCTTATTTATACTATGAAAAAAAAAAAAAAAAAACTTCAGTTGAATCGTATGCAAAAACGGCTTGGACTCCGAAGGCAGCAATTATTTTTATTTTATTATTTTTTTTACACGGTAATTGGTTTATGTCAGTGGGGTTTGTGGCTCAGAGATTTAGAGAATATAATAGTATAATACAGGCGTCTGCAGCTGAAGGCTGGGAAGATGTTTATGAGCAGCCCCACAGCTGGTAAGCTGATATAAACACAGGCTATGTTGCACTGTTAAATGGTCCCTGACGGTGACAGTGACGCTGCTCGCCAGCTCCCAGAAGTCAAAATCAGTCCCCAAGAACAGAAAGATTGAGGAGGCAGATAAAATAAATGACTAGCATCCACAAAAGTGAAATACGGCGGCAAGGAAAAGAAAGAGGAATGGGAAATGCACAAAGTTACAGTGAGAGGCTGTTGTGCGTTGAACGATGAATAAATGCATGCGCGCTGTCTTCACTGAGGATGTGACTTATATTTAAAGATGTGGCTTTAAAATGACAAGTGTCTGCCGTTCAAGTGCCACTGCAGCGGTGGACTCTGCCCATGAGACCTGATCATTTGGTCACAGGGTTAAAAAATATATTACATTTGGCTGACGCTTTAATCCAAAGTGACTTATAGCGTAAGCTTATAGCGACTGTATAGCGTAAAGAGCCTTGCCCAAGGGCTCACCTGGGATTCCAGCTGGCAACCTTCCGCAAATGGTAAATGGACTGCTCTTATATAGCGCTATATCTACACTTTGGTTCTCAAAGTGCTTTTACATAGGCCTCACATTCACCCATTGACACTCATCACTAGCAGACGGCTACTATGCTAACGTACCATGCCAGACCTACTGGGAGCAATTTAGGGTTCAGTGTCTTGCTCACTCTGTCTCACTCTGATATGTGGACAGTGGGAGATTTGAACCGCCAACCCTTCGGTCACTGGGCAACCTGCTCTACCAACCGAGCTATCCAGATGCTAGCTGTATTATATGGTCATATGGACACTCTGGTTCCATGTTCCTGTTATTTATTGTTTTGTGCTTTTGTAGTAGTGATGGGAACTCCGGCTCTTTTTAGAGAACCAGCTCTTTTGGCTCGGCTCACTAAAAAGAGCCAGTTCTTTCGCCCCAGTTTATCTGAAGGAAATACTAAGATCGTATGTTCCTTCCAGAGAGCTGCGTTCCTTCAATACAAACCGACTTGCCGTACCACCAGCTCGCTCTAAGTTTGTTTAAAGTTTTGCTTCATTTGTACTCATTAAGAGTTTTGTGAAATGAAAAAGCGTCATTGAAGCCATGAACTGTTTGGTCCAGTGCAGTCCAGTCCAGTTGAAATGAGAAGAACTACCAAGAAGAACAATGACCTGGGAAAATGTGGAACTGCACACACATGTTTTAGGAAAATGCGACATTAGTGCTGTTTCTGTTTTCTTCCAGGCTCTTCAATGGACTCAACGGAGTTAAGATAGAGAATCATGGGAAACAATCGATGCTCGTCTTCTTCAACGTCTCAGAAGAAGATTACGGAAACTACACCTGTGTGGCCATGAACAACATGGGCATCACTAACGCCAGTATAATCCTTTATGGTAAGAGAATGGAAGTAGTTTAGAAAAACTAAATTCTGTTTTCCACCCGACTATTTTTAGTGCGTATTTAATGGCCTGCCCGCTGCTGCGAACATCATATAGGGAAAAAAAATCTCTTTTGACCCCAAGGTCTCATACTGTATGTCATCAGCAATTTACCTTTTCATTTCTGCTGTTCAGTAAATCTGTTACTATGGTAACTGCAGAATCAATGCAAAGCTCCAATGTAATTCAAGCATTAAACTATAGAACCATTGGAATTCCACCATCTCAGAGTTGAGTCTGAAGTAAAGCAAAGCCTAAGGTTCTGCCCTGACCTGAACCTGAAGACCAGCCGACACCAGCGCTTTAACTGGACCACTTCACCTCCTACATACAAATTGCTCCCTGTTGGGCTCATCTTCATCTCTTTCAGTACTATATTCAATTTACAGGCTCCGGCAAACAGTTCTATGGTTAAATTAATGGTGTAAAGACAGCAGAGACAAATGTTAAAAGCTAATTTAAGATTCCAATCAATGAAGCCTTGGCTTGGTGCTTTGATAACTCAACTGAAGCTATGAATAAAAGCACAGCAGTAGTTGGCAGCTGAGCTTCAGCCCAGTTTATGTGATTAATACCACTGTTATCATATCCCCAAGCAGAGACTTGTAATGAATAAGAAAAACCAAGAGGTCAAAAAAATGGACAGCTTGACTCGTGTTGGCGTTTCCTGATTCTTACCTGACACAATGTCAGTGTAGCTGTGAATGAGAAACAGTTGTTTTAGACGCATACATAATAAAATTAGAACATATGATGTCATGCAGCTCTTTCCAACACATTATTATCATTTAAGGTTGGGTAGGACATGTTTTCCTGGAGCTTTTTGTTTTTACTATATTGCTTAAAATCCCCCTCATACCCCGATTAAAACCAACTGATTAAATGCTCTAACACAAAAATATTAAAGTTAGTCACCTGTGGAACGGACAGGATTAAAAAACATCAAATTATTTTAACTGGCCCATCGAAATAATTGAATGGTGATATGTCTATCAAACTAAACAGCCATTTGTCCCTCCCCCCCCTCTGTGCCTACTCATCTTCATGTACAAATTGCGAATTCTCAGAGGTTTGGAGCACTTGTATCGCTAGCTGGCTAGCTGTATTAGCTATACTGGGATGCAAAGTTTACTGGAAAGCTGTTTTATCACTAACAAAAGTCACTAGGGAATGTAACATTAGCCAGCTAGGTATGTCAAACATACACACATAATGGAGAAATATGAAGTGAGCACTCGTGAAACCTCAGGAACAAGCATTGTGCATTTCGGGGGGAAGTTTGGACTTTTTGATTGTGTATTAATATGTAGCTTGGTCAAAACTTTTGTCCCAAATCTCCTACCTCACCTTTAATGAAAACAAACAAAATGCCGAAAACTAGAATTGAAAAGACATTTTTTGTTAAGTGAAATAAATTAAAACTATAATTAAAAGAAAAAAAAAATGATAATGAACTGAAACTGTATTGTGTGCTAACTAAAACGTACATACAAAATAAGAAAAATCAGGGATAAAATTCTCTTCATTTTCGTCTTTGTTAATGTTGGATTGAAATGGACTTATTTGGTCAAGCAATTTTAACTTTAGCACCATAGGGCACTTACACTTTTAACCCTTTATTGGATACTGTGAAAAACTAAATTTCAACCTTAGTGAGTTATTGGAGGACGTTTTGGATTTTGGAAAAATAAAACAAGTAGATACAAAAAAACAAACTTTACTTTGTACTTTAAAATTCATTATTCGCCTTATTTAAAAAAAAAAAAAAATCTAATTATTTATACAATTTATTTTTGGACAGAAGTCAGAAGTTGTTTTTATAAGACGTTACAGATGAATCCTCATGGAACGTCCTAACCTCCTGTGGTTTTCCTGCAGGTCCTGGTGCCATGCATGATGTGAACGGGGCAGCTGTATGGCCTCGTAGCTCCGTACGCCTCCTGCTGACTGTAACCTTATTCTACCTGCTGAAGTTCTGATGTGAAACGCGACAAATCCTCAAGCTTCTCTCAAGCATTGAACAGCAACAACAGACTATTAGTCCTATAAGAAGAATGGAAAACCAAGAGCTCCAGTAGCTCAACCCTTAATTCTCCTTTACTTTTTTTTTTTTCTTTTCTTTTCTTTCTGGCTTTGCATCAGAGTCTGTTCTCTGTTGGCTCGCCAAGAATGAGAGGCTTCAGTCCGACGAAGGGAAAAATTCAAATCATGCACTAATTTGACGACGGTAGAACTTACTGAGTTTGTGTCTCCCCAACCTTTTTGTATGTGGAAAGGGAAAAACGAAAAAATAAATGTAACTGTTGATAGTTGACTGTTTATTGCCCAATATTGAAGTGTACATTCAGATTATTATTGTGTCACGTCCTGTTCAATATCTGTACAATACCATTAAGCTTTTTTAAGTAAATGACAAAAAAGGAAAAAATGCAATGTGATTGTTGAATTTTACTGTATTTTTACAGTTGTATGCAAAATGGAATATCATATCCTTCATTATGAACAGTTCAGAATAATAAATAGTAGACCATGATTTCTCAGGCAGAGTCCTACAGCATAGTGCATCCAAATTTTTATTTCCATTGTAGTGTGTGTAGAAATGTGTACAGACAATTCCTGCTCAGCTGTTTTTTGTTTCTTTTTCTCAAAAATACATACACTTATTATTCAAAATGCTATTTTTTGAGACACCTAATCACAGCGTCATAGCAGCTTCATGGCATATTCGGATTGAGATTGTCAGTCAGAAATGTCGGCCCTGGTGCCACTTCGCTTTCCCGCTACGGCAAATTTAATTATGCGATCAGAGCTGAAGCATGTTTCAAAGAAAATGTTAACTATCGCTGTCGCTCTAATGGGATCATTAGCGTCGGGTTAGAGGGTGGTCTTATTAGCTATGCTGGTGTCAATTATGGAAACTTTATTTAATTTGTAAAAAAAAAAAAACATTTTCTGCAAAAACCTCCTGATGAAATGAGGGTAAGTCGAGTGTGGAGTTTTCAAGTCGTTTAATGGAAGTTGTAATTAGCGCAACTTACTGTACTCGCTAGCCGTTTGACCTCGACGACTACCAAAATATCGGAAAACTTAAATATTCTCGTTTCTCAGGTAGGTGTTTCTTAAGGTACCGTGTCTTAGTAAAAGCAAGGCTCTTCATCAGGAGCCTCAGAGAGCTGCAGACGTTTTACCCTTAAATATACACAGAGAGTAGATTATCTGTTACCTAACGATGTATGCTAATTTATGTCTGGTTCTAAAATCCAGTACATCTCTTAACACGCCTATTAGTATTCACTAGAAGAGTGAGTTGTTAGAACGCAAGTATAACTAAAGCTACTTAAAGGATAATGCAAGTGTTTTCTTTTTACACATTTTATCACGTTTATTGAAAATCATGTCACTGTTGTAGATCTGAAAAATGTGTGTTTCTCACAATCGATACTGTAATTTGTTTATAATGAAATTTCTATGATATGAAAATCGTTGTAGGTACTTGACATTATTTCACATTTTGTTGTGAGCGTGTTAAATACAGACGAGATGATTTTACAGAGACTTTAAACAAGACAGGGTTTGATAAGAGTTATATCCCAAATAAGTGTGAGGTTGATGGAAGGCCGTGTATTTAATGTGCGACTGGAGGATTTAAGGTTTATCGCAAAACGTGTTCATTCCACGATGCGCAAAACGTGATTCAGGGTTCCTACAAGTTAAATTTAAGTCTTTTTAAGATTACGCGGAACCTAATTTAATGAATATTTTACAGCCATACTGGCAACAATCTGTGTGACTCTGACAATTTGGGAAAATTTGGGTGAACCGGGTCAAGGATAATTTTTTTTCTTGAACAGAAGGGGGTTCGGTTTGTTCATTAACATCAACATCTAGCAGCAAAACTGTTACCGAATTTGTTTTATAGATCATCAGTGACCCCGAATTTTGGGGAAAATACATAAAAGTTAAAAATTTGTCATGAATTAAAAAAAAAAAAAAAAAAATTCTCCCCCTTTATTTATAATGGCCAAAATTTCACATCAATTTTGTTTCAATTTGCTTCAAACTTGGCGTAATTGATGTGCTGACATCACCAGTGCATCAGCTGGATCCATACAAAAATAAGCTACAACACGTGTTCACATGTTTGTGGCAGCAAAACTACACGTTAAATTGATGCTAAATTCACATTAAAAACTGCCGTTGACTCAGAACAGGTGCCATTCACATTTTTGGTGAAATATATGTGAGGGGCGGGGTTTGTTGTGCCTGGCACCACTTGTTAAATTTTCACAGCCATCCCTTAAAGTTCCCAAAGTTAACTTTCTGGTGTGATGACTGACGGCTGTTGGACTCGATATTCTGTGGATATTTCTCACTGGGGGGGGGGCGGGAAAGTTAGGAAACATCGGTTCCCAAATTCAATGTGAGAACAGGTGGAAGTGCCGTGTTTCCACTACATGGTACCAGCCTTTTTTAGTGAAAAAGAACCTGGAATATGGTACTACTTTTTTTTAGTACCGACTTGCAGAGGTTCCAAGCGAAACTAAAATGTGACTAATCATTGATTGGTTAAAGATTTGTCACTGCGCCATTTAAAACCAAAACAGATTCAGAAGTTCACAGTAAACATACCAGTAGGCTAATCCATGGTACTAGCCCACAAAACGACATCATGGTCGGTTGAAGAGGTTCGGACATTTCTGTCCTCGGCGGCTGATGAAAAGATTGAGCGTGACGTTGATTGGGCAACATGTGACGAACGAGTTTATCGCCAACTCCCAGATCAGACGTTACAGAAATTACGTGATGTCCAGGTAGTCTAAAGTCGGTAATACAGGTAGTTTTCGGGTTATGATGTACCTGACGTACGTTATTTCCACTTTACAACGCCGGAGTTTCGTCTGCTATTACTGTACGACACCGAAATTTCGTCCACCATTACTGTATGTACTGTATACTGTGCGTACATTAAGTACAGTATCTTATTTTTTACTTTATTTTATTAGTATGAAGTATAATACATGTATTTCATAGTTATTTAGAGATTTAGGGGTACTAAAGGGTTAATTCCGACTTAGGCGAAAATTTGGGTTACGTCGACAGCGTAGGAACGGAACTCTTTCGTAACCAGAGGACCACCTGTATACTGAAGTACCAAGCTGGTACCACTTAGTGGAAACGCCGCACATCGTTACTTTCTTTGTAGCTTGGATTTTTCTCAGACACATTTAAACGCAACAAATAAATGTTTGCCAACGTAACTTTATTATTATTATTATTATTATTATTAAATGTAGATTTGTAAATTCAAGACTTTTTAAGACCTCGCAGGAACCCTGGTGATTACACCGACCTGATTTTTATGTGAGGTAGACTAGAAGCTACAAATACCTTCTTGAAAACTGCCTCCATTTATTTTTACCCCTACGTTTTTCCGCTTTCTTTTTTCCCCGTCATTTTCATCACATGACTCTGCATCCGAGTCTCAAACGGCTCAGAAAAAAAGAGTTGCGCGAGTATTTTCTAGACGACGGTGTACAGTACATATAGAATCAGCTCCGATGAATGTTCCGTGTAGCTGCCATGAAGCTTTTTTCAGGTGTTATGAATGTGTGCTTATAACCTGGTTTGCCGTGAGACGAACTGCAGATGCCCCTAACGCCACTGCAGGAGTGATTGTTAAGTTCTGTGGTGGTTAGTGGATGCATTTCTTAAGAGACATTTTTTAAGTCTGACAGAAATTTCCAGTGAAGAGAAAAATACTTACAGCACAAGTGATTGATGATGTGATGTCCTGCTATTGTCCAGTCCACTCCTGTGCATACCTATGAGTAAGAAGAACAGCCGACAGGGATGAGGTTGATGTATATGGGAATGCTTTTGTTGTAATCAACATTTTAAGTTGTGTGGTTGTAATGATGGTGATCAAGTCAGTTACAGACCCCTGTCATATGATGGGATTCCTCTTTAATTTTAAGAAGAAAAAAACAAAACAAAAATAAAATAAAATAGGAGAACAAAACCAAACAAGTGAGACTAAGATGCCTGCAAAACTGAATTTAAGGGTTATTTGGACCCTTTTTACTTGAGATAAATGAACGTGATGCTTACTGATGTCAATGAGCTTGAATCAATTTGTTTCAATTTCCCGATTAAAATGAAAACTCATACAGGAATATCCTGAAAGTGTATTTTTACATTTGACACCATGAACAACAGCTGTAGAGTAATTCCTTTTATATGGTTTGAGCCTTTTTATTTTTTATGTATTTTACTATGATCCTCAATGCATTGTTCTCTGGGCATTTTAAGATTTTTGCAGTGTTCTCATTTCACTTGTCATTTTCAAGATTTTTTTTTTTTTTTTTTTTTTTTTTTTTTTTTTTTTTTTTTGGTTTGTTAACAGATTTTTTTTTTTTTTTTTTACAGTGTATGATCTCATTGACGGCTGCATTGTTAACCTGTTTGATATGTTTTCTGACCTTACTTGAGGTTCAGCATACAGTAGTCACTATTTGTGGTATATAGTCACCGTATCATTTGATTGAGAGATTGCAAAATTGTCCATAAACTGGTTAAATGTGAATTCAAGTTGCCGTTACGTTTGTTCTGACTCCGACACCACACATCAAACATCAGTTATTTAACCCGTCCTTCCCTGACATAAAATATCATACTTGTCGTTCCATTCACTCTATCAATACATGTAAATAATTAGTGTAACATACAGTTATTCGTCTTTTCATGGTCATCAGATAAAGACCCATTTGGGCGTTCAGAGGGCTCTGCAGTTACCATGGAAACAGTCATCTTCTACAACATTGATTCACCAGTAAAACCCATGGAGTTGGATCAATGACAGTGGATGGAGACACTAGTTAACAATACATTTAGCAGAAAACCATCTTTTTCTTCAGTGTTCTCTGTTTTTTATGCAATAATCCTCAACTTTAATTTGAGCTTTAATAAAAATCTACATAATGAGAACATTAAATACAGGAAAATACTTGATTTACGCTTAAAAATGCAAAAAAAATGCAAAAAAAAAACAAAACAAAAAAAAAAACAGAGCATAAGAAGTTAAAAGAAAAACAAAATTAACTTTATGGGTTAAATCTGCAATGTCAACAATAGATGGAAAGGTACGGAAATGTAATGACATTTTCTCCACTGAATTAATTTATTTTAGGATACATTTTGTATTTTGTCTAAATATGTCCCTTTTGGAACATTGGAAACTCACCTACATTTGAACTAATTTAATGTCAAATCTACATCTTTCATGTACAGAATAACATTATGATACAAAAAATGACATGCCATATGACAGAAGCATTAACAATTAACATATTTCATGACACAAACACGCTGCATTTTGAATTTTTTTTCGGCAAGAAACCCATCCAAAAAGAATAATCTTGATTTTGCTTTTGTTTTTTTAAGGCATTTTCATGATTTTTAAACAAACCAAAACCTTAGTTATTGTAATTAACTGGTACATGGGCCAGCCTTACTTCCATTTTAAGTTACTTTTCTTATTTTTTACTGACAACATCCTTGCATAACTTCACATAATTGATCCAAAAGTCCTAGAACCTAGACCACCTCTACCGGTCGGACCGTAGACCGGTTTATGGGGCCGCACCGTGTTCATGGGGGAGGGTTTCTGAAATTCTGCAAATTTGTTTTTGCCTTATGCTGCCATGGTCCAGACTAAACAAGTTACATGTGAAAACATCCTAAAAGCCATTCTATGCAGAGATGAACCCACAAAGAATTCCTGCTAGACTCTGCACTCCGTCTTTGCTTTGGGCTCTTTTCTGTTTTGGCTTCATCTCAGTACTCGCTTTAACCATGCACTAATAGCAGTAGGAAGCAAAAAAACATCTAACTGAAAGGGCACTGAAAGCACATACTTCTGCCAAGGCCCTACAGTCCTGTAATTCAAATCAGATGTCCTACCCTTAAACCAAAGTTACAGGAAAATTGCTGCTATTTTTTTATTTTTTTTTTTGTAGCGCCCTGCTGACAAACAGATCAAGTAATGAACAGCGTCTGCCAGCGCCAACATCAGACAAGCCAAATTAGCAATTACATTTCGGGGCATGTTAATATGATTGTAAGCAGTTGAATTTATTTTGATTTTTTTTTTTTTTTCATACGGTGACAACCATAAATGAGCAGAAAACGTACGCTACATACATCAACAACCGCGCTGTAACTTCCCTTGGATGCTACCGAGCGCCTTTTTTATCTGAGATGCAACTGATGCACATTTAATGAGATACAAACAGCCTTTTGATTCAAAGGAAAGACACTAAACTATGATGTACCTGACATAGAAACAAGCATGTTGCATTTCCTTTTGTATGCTAACAAAGCATATCTGGAGTGCAAGTCGTAATAATTAGTCTCGGTTGAGCATATGGCAAAGGGAATATTAAATACCCAATAGTACGTATGTATGTATGTACAATGACACGCACATACGCAGTAAATCCAGACTCCTCCACATTCTGCGTTCAACATAAACACTTCTAATCAACAGCAGCAAAATCCTTAACATAAAAAATAATCACTGTCGCATTAGTCTTACAATACATATGTATAATATGTAACATGCGCACTATTTTCAATAAGAAGCTGTGCGACTGTACAATTTTTACCCCCATATTTTGATTACCCCCGCTACAATTATGCACACAAACTATTGGACAAGTGCAACTGCATTCTGTTCAATGTAAACATCCGTTGTCATCAATCAATCCAATTTTATTTATATATAACGCCGAATCAATTAAAAATTATCTGGGTGTAAAAGCAGCATGCTGTGCACTGTACCAAATTTACCCACATGTGCGCTGGAAGTACAAAAATGATACGTTAACAACTGTATGTGACACCACTGAAGTAACCGGAAGATCAGCGCATGATGGGAATTTTTTTCTACACTGAGGGGCAGCTACAACAAAAGGTGAGTGTTTCAAATAAAATGATCCCAGTGTTGATCTGTGGATTGGATCGTAGTGGGCGTGACACCACCAGCGGAGCCCTTTTATGAGAAACTAGTGATGGAGGCGAGACAAGACTATGTCGAGAACGAGTTTTTGAGGAGTTAAAACCAAGACTGTAAAAAACAGGTCAGTGTTCATATTCACGATTCAATAACCCCCGCGTTAATAATCAATAGTTAAGCCAACACTGAGCTACTAAGTGTTTATAGGAGCGGTCTGGTCTACATAACCTCTTCATATGGGTTTTTTTGTTTTTGTTTTTGGTCTGAAATAACGAGCCTTCCTCCTACAGTGGTCCAAGAACGAGTCAAGACCGAGTCCTTGAAGGGTTCATTTTATTTATTTTTTTATTTAACCTTTATTTAACCAGGAAAAGTCCCGTTGAGATTAAAAACCTCTTTTTCAAGGGAGTCCTGGCCAAGAGGCAGCAAAATGTTACAGACAAAGACAATACACACAATTACAAACAATTATAAAAAAAACAATTGCAATTAAATGACTTGACCTCAAGTGCTCTCAATCTAGATTTAAAGAATGTCCGAGAAAGCAAAAAAAAAAAAATGGGCTTGAGGACTACAACACTATGAGAAACCAAGAAAAATTATCAACATGGACAAATCCTGTGTAATATGCAATTAAGTGTATCAACACTCAATAGAATTTTCATTATTACATTTGGCTGACATTTTAATCCAAAGCGCATGTATAGTGTGTAAAGGACCTTGCCCAAGGACCCACCCGGGATTCGAAGTGGCAACCTTCCGAAACCTAAGTAAGCAGTGTAATCCACTAAGCTATCCAGTCACTTACCATCACCTGTTGCAATGTTGTTATTTTCTTTCCTTAAAAATGCTACACCAAGAGATCAATTCCACAAGAAAACACTGAACTGCACGTTTAGATAATGAATTATTATTATGTTCAGGTTTTTCTGATTTGCACAAATAACCACGATCTGAAATGAGACAGATAAAGATCAAAACCAGGACTGGAACATTGCAAAGTTGATCACGTTTGCTAATATTCATATGATCGCTGAGCTACGTATCCACTCCATACTATCATTATTTAATACCAATAATTATTTCATAATGCAGATTAAAATGTAGATGCATATAAAGATCGAAATATAAATGAATCGAGCAGCAAGAACATCAATTTGTCACGCTCGTCAACGTACAAAAGCCTACATGCGACCAGATTAAGGATAACAAGCATCCGACAGCAAAAACAGCTAAAGCAGCGCACACAGCCACATGTAAGCCCGACATAAAACGCCACCAAGAGATGATGAAAGCACAAGAAGCACTGGATATTTAGCATGGATGTCTGCATAATGGCGAGTTGGAAAAAGTCCCTGACAACGCAGATTGCTCTAACAAAGCAAAGCAGAGGCTATTTACGCTTTCATGGAGTCCTCAGATTTAAGGGTAAAGACTGAATCAGGTGCAGGTGTGGTGGCTAACAGATATGGAAAGAGCAAAACTGTCGACAGTCGAAGCAAAGGCTAAAGAAGTCTGAACTCACCAGCCCAGTTTTACAAAGATGTGCCACAAACGGATACATAGAACAAACCCAATTTATTCTACAAACATACAACAATGCAACTTCTGGGATTTAAAGACCAAATAAATACATTTGTTTGTTTTGGTTGTTGCAAAAAAACCTTTTTATTTTGTAATTAAACATATTTCTATTTTCCCTGACAATAAATTACACATCATGTCATAAACAAACAGTGAGCCTGTTTACACAACCATATATTTACAATAACTAGGACTAATTAGGTACTTGTATAGATTTACATGTCTTAAAAGTGTCATATTTACCTATTTGGACCCGATTAACAGGCAGTCCTCGGGTTACGAACCAGTTCCATTCTAACCCGAATTTCCACATAAATCGGAATTAACCCTTTAGTACCCCTAAATACCCCCTAAATCTGTAAATAACTATCCAAATACATGTATTATACTTCATATTAATAAAATAAAGTAAAAAATAAGATACTGTACTTACTGTTCGTACAGTATACAGTACGTATGTACAGTAATAGCGGACGAGACTCTGGCGTTGTAAAGTCGAAATAACGTCCGTCGTAACATGAGGACTACCTGTAGTTCATAAAGTTTGAATCTTTATATTAATTTTGGGAAATAAAGTGAATTTCTACAACCCATTTTAATTCCTGCTTAATATGTTACGTCACACCGACAACAGGAAGTTTAAGTCTACCATCACTCTCCGAAATAAACCCGATAATGGACTGGAGTTTGTAAACCAGAATTTTCCAATTATCGCATTTCTTAAGCGCATGTAAATGTGATGAATGTGATTATTACTATTATCCGATTCCTCCCAGTTATCGGACTGTCATGGTCACGTAAACAGGCTCAGTGACTGTGGACTCAAACTTTGCATTGTTATTGTCTTCTAGTCACAATTGACTAATTTTATGATTTCTATTCTTTTTTTTGTTTGTTTACATGTGCAAACAGTAAAAAAAAAGCATATTAACAGGTACACATGCTTGAAGACATATGCGCAAAATATCTGATAAAGCACATCAGATTATGCTTTTTCCATGATCACATGAATAATCTAATAATTCCAGAAATTAGACAATATACATGTAAACAGGCTCAGTGACATATCACAAAACATACAAAATATCTGGACTGCTTGAGAAATAGTTAGTATCTGCAGCCCTGTATTTTACTTATTGTATTTATGGGGCTTATTGGGAAAAAACAACATGTAGAACGTATAGAACAACTGCATGACCAAGCAGTCTGTTGTCCGTGCAGTTGTAGCTGACACTGTGGTTTGTCTTATGTTTGTTGATGCTGAGGACCGAGATAGGGACAAGTTCTGCCTCAGCCACGGGGGAATTAATTCTATATAAAACACATCAAAATCAATACAACAACAACTTCTCATGACCAGTTTTCCACAAGCGCACCTCTCTCCTCATGGGGTCTAAACAGGGAGAAAGCATCCAGCAATAAAATAAAAACAACTGTTACATAAAACAAAATGCATCTCAATCTGTTTTAAAAAAATATATTTTCCACCACATTGGCGTCAATTTTACTACTTCCAGGAAATAATTTGCATATATATATAAATAAATAAAAGTATATTTCCAAAAAATTCTGATTTAATTTTAGGGTTGTTTTTTTTATAATAAAGAAAAATAATGTAGCGCGTCAAGTAAAATGAGTTGATACCCCTGATCTAATACATACAAAATTATGACATTTTGGATTAACAGTGATGAAAGAATTAATTTTTCCAGATCATTTTAGTAGTAGTACCAGCAACTGGAAAGCTTAGTGGTTCCACTAACACCACAAACTTTGGTGTGGAAGGTTCAAATCCCAGGTGAGCCCTTGGGCAAGGCCCTTTACACAATACACGCCTATATACCTTGTAAGTTGCTTTGGATAAATCATCAGCCTAATGTAATGTAGTAGTAATAACACCAGTAATAAAGCAGTAGTAGTAGTAGGACTGGCTGTAGTAGTTGGGTAGAAGGGCAGAGTTGCGAGGAAGTGTAAATGACCGAAGGGTTGGCAGTTTGAATCCTGGTTACATATACTGTCCACATGTCCTTGGGCAAGACACTGAACCCTAAATCGTTCCCAGTAGGTCCTGGCAGCATAGAGGTGCAGTCCATTTAACAGTAGTGGTACTATATAGTAGTAGTCTTCTTCTTTTCCCTTCAGGCGTCTTCACAGCGAATCATTTGCCTCCATTTAACCCTGTCTTCTACATCCTCTTCTCTCACACCGACTCCCTTCATGTGCTCTTTCACTACATCCATACACCTCCTCTTTGCTCTTCCTCTAGGCCTCCTACCACAGTATTAGTAAAAGATAATATAATTTAGCAAATTCAAAGCAAATACCCAGTGTGTGATGTGCAGAACAGACACAGTGGTGGGTAGAAGTGCGTGCAGAGTGGAGCGGGTCGCGTGGATGAAGGACCTCTTCAGTCCTGGGAGGTGACAACGTGGATCTGAATTCTCCACGATGTCCTCCAACTAATCCAAGGTCTGCCTGTCCACCACATTCCCCAGTGAGTCCAGCTTCCATCCCGTCACAGAGCAGCTTTTTCCAACTGTTTATCCACCCACACTGCATCCTTGTATTTCACAGTGCCTCCCCAGCAGAGCAGCACACTCCCCAACAGTGACTGGAACTGAAATAAAAATGCTGCATGTCAGAGCAGATGTATGAACACCTCAGCCTCCCCCCGCTCAGTCCTTTTCAGTGGACTGGATCTTTGTTCAAGGACTGGTCCGTCCTATTCTCCAGATGCATATGGATGTATTTGTTTGTTGGTTGGGGGGGGGGGGGGTATTTATTTATTTATTTATTTTACTGGACATGACAGTTATTTGAGCTCAATCCCTAAAAACACTCTATTAGTTGAGTGGATGGAAAGTCTAACATTACCTACCCCCCTCCCAAGTAAATGAAAACCTTATTTCCCACAACGCACCCCTTTCAAACACCAAATCCTGTGAATCCCTTCTAGTAGCACCATAGTCAGACCTGAGTTGTCTGAGTTTTTTTTTCTTTCTTTCTTTTTTTATTTTTTTTTATCGTTCTTAATAAATAGGCATATTCGGTGTCAGTGCTGTCTGAAGTGATAGGGATTCATTCAGTCTCTACGCAATGACATGAATCTGTGCTTGTGTTAGATCTTGGGCTGCTTCCAGTGTAAAGCTCGTTATCAGAGCAAAGCTGTAAAAAGAAGGAAAATGCGGGGCAAGTTTTGGAACTGTGGTGTCAGTCAAGCTGCCTGTTACCTCTTTGTGTTTTTAAATGAGTGGCAGGAGATGCACTCTAGTGACACATCTGTGAGATATTAATGCAAAGCCTCGCCTCTGGGGTTTGGGGAGGTGAATGCTGTTTTCGCAACTTTATTTTCATTATTATTTAACGGCTTTGTTTTATCACAAGGTTTTAGAACACACTGGTGCACTCGTATATGGTAGGTTTGTTTTTGGATTGCCGTATTTCCCTGATTATAAATCGCAGTTTTTTTTTCATAGTTTGTCCGGGGGTGAGGCTTATACTCTGGAGCGACTTATGTGTGAAATTATTACACACATTATTATATGTTATTTTCACACTAAACCACCAGATGGCGCTCTAGGCCTGTGTTGATCATTTCAACATTGGCGGTAACTGATGTAAGCGACGTAGAAGAAGAAGCCCCGCCTCTCTGTTTCCAAGTGACACAGAGGATGAAGATTTGATTGGATTTAGTGATTTGGAGTGACACTGATGGTTTGGTAAACGTGTTAGCA